>CALNHX010006293.1:0-91919 GCA_940337035.1 Agriotes lineatus
AATGATTTCTTTGAATAGGAACCTTTTCTATCGTCAAATTTATTATCATTCGCTAATGAAATTAGGTCACATACTGCAACACAACAGTATGCCTTTACAAAGAATCATCGGTACTCAAAATACTATATCAACAAAGATTTGGCTAATTGTACACACGTGTTATTGCGCAATAAGCACGCAAACAAAGTGTCTGATGTCTACCTATCTGGGCGCTTGTTTAGTTTTTAGTTCGATTTAGATAGAACATGTTTGTAAGTTTCCGCTGCTAGTACGAAGACCAAAATTTCATATAAATCAGTATCTGTCGTTCATGTGTATGTACTCGTAGTATATAATGTAACGTGTATCGTTTAACTTGAAGTGACTAATAGAACATAATAGGTTGTTTGGGAACATTTCATTCCATTGTAAATTTTCACATCATTAATTATATGAAATTTTGATTTCTGTAAAATACAAGCAACTATTTAAAATACCTATATTTAGTTCTGATTATAATTTATAGCAATGGGACCTATACATGTTTCATAAAAATATATGATATTTGCGAAACAGATTACGAATATATTGTATAACAATTACAAAATAACGTTTTAGATTTGCTTGGTGTTAGATAATATAATATAATATAGATTTATAAAAACAGTAATTCAATAAACTTCGCTACTTGTTACTAAGTAGGTATATAAATTGTTTTTTGCACTACTAGTCTCAGAACGCACCGTTATTGGCCTATCTTTAGGCCGTGAAGTTGATTTCTTCACCACGGGAGCGAAAGTAAAATACACAATTTTCACCGTGGTAACTAATAAACTGCTAAGTGACCAAATATGACTATTTAATTTTGACGTTTTAAAGAGCTGTATTGTCAGGTTGACAGTTAAAATATTTTCGAAATTTGTTGGAATTTAGGTATTAAGCCATTTGGTAGTGCAAAAAATAGTATATACACCACGGTAGCGAATCGTCTTATAACCTTCGCGCTTTAGATACTTCGCGCTCAGTATCTAATATGCGATCAGGTTATAATACTGCGCTTCGCTACCTTGATGTATAGTATACTATTTTCTACTCCTGTAACTAAAATAGTATTTAACATACTAACATACACGTCGCTAAGTAACCTTTCAATCGTGCCTTCATAACTGTGACTAAAGAGTCGCTTAGTCACGAGCTGAAGTTGGCAATGACGTTTTAGTCATGGGGTGAAGTTAGGTTCAAACAGTATTTGCTTTATTATCCACAGCCAAAACTAAAATCAAGTTAGTTTTCAACTTTCAACAGTCAACTTTGACGCTTGTCAAGTATAATTTACTAGCCTATTCTGTAAGCTTTTCGTTAGCTTTTAACGAATCGTTATATCGGAAATTTCGTAAAGCGAGCAAGTTCGTGTTCAGTAAACCCCACTTCGTAACAAATTCGTAATACCTTCGGTAGGATTAGTGATGGGCTTATTTGGATGAAAAATAACCGGTTATCCGGTTATTGAAATAACCGGTGTAACTCGGTTTTCGTTCCAAGTATTCGAATGGAAAATAACCTCATCCCGATACGTACTACGTGCCATATCTCAGCGACCTGCGAGTGATCGAAATTCTGTAAATACGTCATTCATAACTCCTAAGCAAAGCAGGTTGTACTGAAAACACCATTTGGTTATCGCATACCTACCTCCTATCATAAAAAATATCAAATTATCAAATTCTGAGGACCTGAAACCTCAACGCCTAAAAACTGCAAACGCAGCAAGCTATAAATCAATTTTTTATTTGCTTACATCTCCAAAGGTTTAAACAAGAGACGGCCGCCTTTAACCGCCCGATCGATAAAGATAAACGTTTTACCACTGTTTTTATTGCGATTAGCAAGCAGTCCCACATATTTCTTTCTTTCTACACTTCTTAATAAATACCTCTTAATTTCCAATACATAACACATAATGTACATATTATGTTTTGGTTATAGATCGGAAGAATGTACGAGTAATCGAGCTAATGCAGAATAGCGAGTCGTAAAACACAATTACAACAATATATTATTAATCATTATTATATTACTATAAATAGCCAGCAATCGAAAACAATAAAGGTGTACCCAGACATATTTCATTCATATCCACAATTACTTATTGCAAAAAAATTCCTTAGAAATAAATAAAAATCATCTATACAATTATTATAATAATTAACGATTAACTGAGTTCCTCTGCTATCTGCAAGTTACGATGCCGATGCAGATGACGGTGAACCGCCAACCGGCAAACCGGCTGACTTAATCGAAACGAATCGAGAGCCAAAATTATTCGAATGATTATTCAAATAATCATTCGGTTATTAATATCATTCGAATGCAAATAATTCGGTTATGAAAATTGTCCGGTTATGCCAATCACTAGGTAGGATGTTCGTTACGGTAGAGATTCCCGTACGATAGGCTTTGGCCTCTTGTTACGAGTTGAAACGAATTCGTAAAACGTGTACGCTTGCGTAGTTGGTGATTAGTTGACAGCAAAATATCAACATAAACTATAAATCGGACAAACAAGCGTATTTATAAAGTAATAATTTTGAGAGAATTTGACGATAATTTTATACATTTATTGATGGCTATTGGAGAAGAAGAGCATGTAAACAGGTATGTTATTTTGTTGCTGTTGTATTTGGAACAAATTATATTTACAAGTATAATTTTTCAGAGAAAATCTGCGTCTTCAAAACCATTTTCTAAGAGATCAGAGTGATCCTTTTAACCTACCTGAGCAAAATTATATGCAAATGGTTCTTACCAAAAATGTGTGGCTACAAGTTACTTGTTTGGTTTGAATCAGTCAAGTGTTAGCCGATGTATCAATCTCGTTACAAATGGTGAAGTTTCCAACCACCGCACAAGAGAAACGGAGAACAAAATTAAGATTTTATGAGAAATTTCAATTCAGTGGTGTAATTGACTGCACACATATAGCCATAGTAGCTCCTCCCGCTGAAGACGAATAGTTTCCAGGGCGAGTATATATAAATCGAAAAAGGTATCACAGCATTAACGTGCAAGTCATATGTGACGCTGACCTAACATTGCTGGCAGTAAATGCGAGATATCCAGGATCAATTCACAATGCGGCAATATGGCTAACATCCATTATATACCAGCACTTGCGACAGTTTGTTGAAGGTATATGCGTTATTTATAATTTATTAATATCAATAATTTATCTTGAAAGAGCAAGTAAAATTATTTGAAATAAACATTTTATTTAAAGAAGTTTGTATTGTTGCAGGTGAAAGGTCGTTATGGTTGTCAGGCTACCCGTTGCAACCCTGGCTGTTTACATGTATTGTTGGTGCAGAACTTACTATACCACAGGGCCACTACAATACAAGATTTATATCAATTGCATTTATATAATACTTATAAACTATGTACATAATTTGATTAAAATATAACTATGCTATGAAGCAATAAAACTCTTAAGTCTTCTCCACGATTTTATTGTTGTGTGTAGCGACATGTTTCAAAACCAGATTGGTTTCAGCATCAGACTATAACAATCGTGCTTATTAACATATAAAGCAAATAATAAAAAGTGAGGTTAAAATTTAAAACTTCAACAAATGTACCAAGTAAAAAACGCATTAAAATATTAACCAGTATACATTATACAAATCGCTACATTGGTTAAAACACAATAATTAAAATTTGTAAAATAAGAAGTGTACGACATCCAAGATAGCATAACTTTTATTGCTTTATATCAAGGAATCTCCGATGTAAGCATGACGGATCTCCCTTCTATAACTATGCCACTCATGTTAAAGAAAAGCTGACAGACTGACACTGCTCATTTTCGCTGTTTGCTTCGTGATTAACTTGGTTTTTGACACCCAACCAAAAACGTTTGCGACTGATCGTATTTAAAGTTGCCGCCGCCAAGCAGAATGTTTGTAGTAGCAACGGTAGTTAAACTGCAATAGATATACATCTAGTTATTAATATGAAAGAGACAGATATAACGTAAACACTACTTATGAAGTTGACCACTAGATGACTGGATTTAAGACGCGTTGTCTTGCGCGTACTACTCTAGTTAAAAACATTTACTCTTTCGTTACGGCTTGTTTACGAACGGACTGTAACCGATTTCGTTAAGGCTCCCGTAGAGAATATGTTTTATAACGAAATTCGTATCACCTTCCTGTACGAATTTATTCCTAACGAAGATCGTTTAGATAACGAAGTAGGTTAGTGAATAACACTGTTAACCTCACATAATATTCAAAATCTTAATGAAATGATGTTATATGGTCTAAATTTGTGGTCGTAGAAAAAGTATAGTATGTAACACATTATATAAACTGGTCTAGACACTCGTTTATTAAACACTCGCTGCCCTCGTGCCTAAAAAACTCGTGACTAAAGTGACTTTTATAAAACTTGTTACATAATATACTATTAAAATTTATTTTTACATTGTATTGCTTTGTGAACGTTTTTTTATTGCACCTATAATGTAGATTGATATCAAATTACCAATAATAAATAAATGTACAACTTTCTACATGTATCATTGAATTCTGTATAATCTAATAAGCGTTTTAAATATTTAGTATTAATTCTATTTTGTTGTAACAAACACGCGTTTTGCTAAACTAAAATGCAATTAACACTAAACATTTAAAATAAAAAAAAATCATCCAATATTTAAAATAACAAACATTTTACATGGGTCGACACAAAATACAATCGGTTGGTGCTTGATTGATGCGCAGTAACTACAGGTTGCAGTATAAATTGTCTTTGATTGAGCGAGTCACCAATCAATTATGTATTTCTTTTCTTTATTTATGATCCTGCTGATGTGCAAATTGTTTTGTACATTCTGGCTGGGGGGTTTTCACTTTAATAAACGTGATTGGCATAGAGTATCAGTAATGAGCAGCAACTACAGATGGCAGCAGGTAGGTATATGTAATAGAGTCCAGTGTTTTATATTTTTGGAGTCTATATGGCGGATACACTCTAAATCACAGAACTTCAAGTACCTAGGTCGTTGGCGCATATGTCAATAGCTGTGCGCATGTCAAATAATTCAATTCGAATTCGAAGTTATGCTTATGTTTCAGTGTTTTTTCGTTTTTTGTGCAAGTTCAGTGGATATTTCGTATTTTAAAAATCTGGTGTGATACACTCACACAACTTCCTTTTACAGTGATCTTATAATTAGTCAAAAATTTCATTTTTAATTTTTAACCATTTGTTAAAATTTTCAAAAATTACAAATTCTACAAAAACGGTACAAAATCGAGTGTTAGTTGAAGAAACAAATTTTCTCTAGAATTTTAAGGTGAATTCAAAAATGTAATAATATACCGGGTGTTTTATTTAAAATAGGAGTTAATAAAAAAAATAGAAAAAAAAACAAAAGAAACCCACTTTAGAAGTATTCAACTGGAAAATCACCTATCTCACATCAATACACATTAAAATGTAAGAAAAATGTAAAGTTTAAAAAAAATCGTTAGAGCCGTTTTGAAAAATCGAAAAAAACTGAAAAATCACAAGAGTAAACACCTACTTCCGGTTATGCGTTTTTCTTCAAAAGCTTGCTGTCTCATCTACATAGTACACAAAACTTATATATGAAGTTTCAACGCCATACCTCTTTTCGTTTTTGAGATATTCTGTTCACAGACAGACACACAGACAGACAGACAGACAGACAGACACACAGACACACAGACCAATGAAAAAAAATATGTTTTTTGGGATCAGGGGACTCTAAAACGTGAAGATCCGTTGAAAACTCAATTTCGAATTTTTGGGGTGAATCCAATACTTCCTTTATAGTAAAAGGAAGTAAAAATTAACAAGTATTAGTTGTAGATAGGAAATGCCGGGCTGCTGTGTGCCCTGTTGCAAAATTCGTTCCGAAAATGGGTTAGATTGTTCTACACACCCAAAGATAAGAATCTAAAAAGGAGGCAAATCTGGATAAAATTTATAGAGGAAAATTGCCCCTTAGAGCAAGTATTTGTAAAGTAAATTTTACATTTTCCGTACACACAAGTGACTTTCATCAATGTGTATCAAAATTTTGTTTCAGGCTAATTTTAAAGAAAATCAATTTGAATCTGAAAGAATTGACAATAAGAAATTATTGAATTGGAAGGCTAAATTGCAGAATCCGGGGCAAATTCCCCTCCTTTTACTTGCTTCTCTTATAATTTTGGTTATGGTTACTAGAGAAACATGGTTAATAATAATTAATATTAACAATAGCAGGGGAATATGCCCCGGATTCTGCAGTTTTCCCAAATGGAATTCCATTCCCACCTTTACAGCTCTCCTCCAAAAAAAGAGAGAATTCGTAATAAAAAATCTGTGATTTAACAGTTGGTTTACATATTTAATATATAACTGTTATTTTTAGCTGAATCTTATCTTGCTGTAAGCTCTTTTACTTATACAATCACATGCCAGAAGCTTAAGTGACTGTGGTAGCTAGTATGAAATATGAGTTATGTATAGGGTATATTACAATGAAACTCAAGAAGTTCCAATTTGAGTAACGTTGAAAATGTGGAATAGGTTAGCAGTTTACGGTTTCATGGCAGCAATAAAAGCGTTGCAAGGTGTGTTGTCGTAAAGAATGTAAAATGAATGTACAGTAGGATGTATACTAAAGTGTTATGTTCAAGAGTTACAAACAATTTGTATGTTTTTGTTTAATATAAATATTCATTTACTTATATTCGTTACTTATGATCTATTAACCCAAAAGGTTTTTATTTTAAAGGAACGCCACTAATATCAAATATTGTCACATAAAAATCCTTGAAAGTAGAATTAAACAGGTACTAATTATTATTTATACCTATTATCGTTTAAATACATTATGCTTTCCTGTATACAACTTAAAATCAGTAAACACAGATCTAAACTTCAAACGTAAAAAAAATACTACTAGTCTACATTAAAGTTGTAGATTATGAAATCGTAACTGTTAAAGAAACTAAGCTGTATTATACTACAGCTTCTTTTTCCCTTGTGAAGTGTAACTCTCTTTCTAATATTATCATTGATGTTCATGTTTGCTTTAAAACATGAAAAGTAAATTGTAATTGAAAACGTCCCACCTTTTCTTTGGAGCCAATATGGCGGATTTGCGGTACTCGATAGAGACTCTAATATGTAACAGGTAATAAAATAATAATAATCAGCTGGGCTGTAGTGGATCCTCTTCAAAAATAGCTGTGCAAAACGCGTCAAATTCCTTTGCTCCTTGTGCCAGACACGTTTTTCAGAGATGTGTATCGATATTCTCCAACAACTACGCATTAATTTTCCAGGTAAGATGTAATCTACTGTGTTCAAAAGTTTTGAAGTGTAGCTAACTTAAAAAAAATGTTTTAGGATGTCATAAAATTCAAAAGTGAATCGTCTATCATTGGTGATTATGCTTCTGCTTATGTGGCAGTGTTGATTTCTGTATAATGCAAACAACTATTTAGGGTACCTATATTTAGTACTTTGCTTATAATTGATAACAACGGGGCTTATACATATTTACGAAATAGATTACAAATATCTTGTATAATGATTAACAAAATAACGTTTTAGATCTGCTTGGTACTGAAATATATCTTGATTTGTAACAACATTAGTTCGCTTGCACTTGTTACTAGATATGTACAGTCGGCGCCTTAGAAATCGGGAAATACGTACTATGCTACAGTTTGCATATATACATATTTTTAAGTGTATAAACTGGATTTTTGCAGTTGTTATGGTTTTGATTGTTATATAATGTTTCAAATATTGCGTCTTTTGCTTGATAGTAAAATTCCAATAATACAAAAAAATAATAATGAATCAAACATTACAACACCACATATTACGTGTACCGATTTCTAAACGCCGACTGTACATAAATTGTTTTAACATTTATTATCACATGCTATTACTTTATGTAGGTTTTTTTCTATAGGAACAATGATGCAGATTGGCATCAAATTCTTGAATGCACGTTTGAACCGATGATTCTTGTTAGCTTTAATTTTATTGTAATCTTTTAACTATTATACTCTTTTTACTTGTGTCAGTGCACTTGTTGCATATTAGCACCCATAAATATCTATCGGTCTATCTAGATCAGTGGTTCCCAAACTTATTTGGCCTACCGCCCCCTTTTCAGAAAAAAAATTGCTCAGCGCCCCCCGGAAATCTACATTCTTTAAGCGAACAAACAGAAACATATTGTAGTGGTAGCTTCTTGAGACTGATAATAAGAGTATTTCTAGGTAGGAAATTATTTTGAAAGAAAAGTACAAAAGGGAAGTTATACATTAAAAGTACAACATAAATATTTGACAATTGTTTAATGAATGATACATTAGATACAGTTATTGTTATATTGTGAATAGTTAATTAAAAAGGTTCGAGCATATAAGTTGATTTAGTTGGGATAGTTGTTTGGTAACATCCGAGCTTATATTTTAATTTGTAGGTATTAACTGATAATCGGAATAACGTGAAAGCCAAACTCATATAATTATCTGAAAAAGTCAATTATGAAATGTTATAATAAAATATACCATATAGAAATTTTGTATAAATTTTTATTGCTAGAGAAAATGATATTTTTAAAATAAACAAATCTTTTCTGAATTTCTAAATTGTATTTTGAGTAAAAGCAAATTTGAATAATAAAAGCCCTTTATTATAATGGTATTTACTTTCTGGATGGTGTATTAAAGGGTGTGATAAAGTCAAATTAAAGAAACGGAGAATAAACAGAGTGAATCATTAAATTAACAAATGGTATGAAGAAGAATATGAACATTTAATCATGGCAAATAGTCTTCATGGATTAAATAAATCTGTAACTTGCATTTTGTGTGTTTATTTGGAAGATAATGTTACATTAGGTATGTTACACAACAGATGAAATATGAACGAATGGTTTTTCTAAATCTTGTTATCTTCTCTTGCCTCTCTAAGCTTTCACGGCCCCCTTATTTTTATTCACCGCCCCCAAATGCACCCGAGGCTACTATCGCCCCCCTGGATCTATCCAGCGCCCCCCAGGGGGCGATATCTCCCACTTTGGGAATCACTGATCTAGATGAACAGACAAGATTTATCCTGTTTTGCTGTTAAGAAATGGCTATTTTCATTCTACTAAGAAACTACTTAAGGTGAATGTATGAATATGACTACTTATTTGCTATTTTGAATTTCGTCGCCTTTTAATACTTGTTGTAGTTGCTGCTTATATTATTTTCTTGAAAAGCTTCAGCAGTTTGTGTTGATGTACTTCAAAAGATATATGAAAATTTATTTTTGATTTTAATCGACACATTTTGCTTTGAATTTTATTATGTTCATATTATTTTTGGAATGTTAATCAATTTTAAGTAGCAAATAAGGTGTTGTCAGTAAGTACGCATCAGATCTAGTTCGGGTGTAAATAAAAGCAGGCATTAGATCTATAGAATCATTTTACTTATTTTTTATTACTTATGTATCTGTGGATTTAGTACCTGTTTAAACGTACAGTATTACCTTCATAAAGGAAAAAGAGGCATTGACGCGAACCAATCAAATCCCGGCATTTTGGACCGCGCTGTGGCATCGAAAGAACTCAAATATGCAAGCGGTTAGTGGCATATATATATTACTTACTATATTGCTAGCGGCTATGAGTTGGGAAGTCACGAAGGAAGTGAGACAGACAACCCACTCTTTAATGTATATGGTGAGCTGTGCGCAAACGCGTCGGCGTCGTCCGCGCGGTGGAGAAGTGGTCAAGTTTAAAATTTCTTTCTAAAGGCGGAGTTCGAATTCTCACGCATGCGCACGAAACGCGTTATATTCAGAGTGGGCCGTTCCCAGGCCCTGCTAACAATATAGTAAGTAATACATATATGGTTAGTGGCATAAATAAAGCACTTTAGATGGGAAAGTCCAGGCGCGTGCTGGAATTCTACGAGGGACCGGGCATAGAAGAAATTTTGGGAAAGACCCCTCAAAAATACCCGAAGACGAAATTTTATTTTTTTCAAGGTTATACGATCGACAACGTCAGAACTTTAATGATGTATTCTAAATAGTAATTGGTTTTAACAAATATTTTTTCTGATTATTATTTAAACAGTCCTATCAGCCAATAGTAATGAGAAATAAATTCAAATCGACCAATAGCATCAAAACTACACTGACTATTTGCTAGTAGCTAATTACACTGACTATTTGCTAGTAGCAAATTACAGCGACTATTTTTTCACAAACCATTCAAATCGTTCTTCTGCTGTAACACAACTAGCTAAAAGTGGAGTAGGTGAGCAGGAGTTGTTAAAAATAACAGGAAACTCATCTGGAAGCTCCATCAAACCCAATCTACAACTTGAACTGTTTAAAAAATAATCACGCCGAATTACATTCGTGGTAATAATTTTTTTTATAATTTTTAACTAGATTAGCACCCATCTTTGTTGCTATTAAGAAATCCCACTGGTGGACTTCGTCCACTCGTGAGATTTCTTAATAGCAACAAAGATTCGTGAATCTAGTTAAAATTATCAAAAAATTATCACCACTTATGTAATTACTGTTGATTATTTCCTTCATATCCATAATAATGCGTAATCACTATGGTTTCTGTCAGTTTAATAATGACAAAAATTCAAACGTCAAAATTTTACCGTGGTTAAATATGTGTCAAAATGTATAATGTATAATTAAATGCTGGTATAGAAACGAAACTGCTATGTTAACCATTAAAATAAATTTAATGTATAAGATAACCATAGCAATATGCTTAATATGAGTAGGTGTTGAATAACAGTTATTTATATAACAAGTACTACATAATTTGACGAGTTCATTTTATAGCCGAGTTAGTTTTGTGAGCGAGGTCAATAAAGAAGACGAGTCAAGAATAGTGTTAATGTATTACGGGCAGAATCAATAGATTATAGCACCAGGGAAAGTTTAACGCGCGAAGCAAAGAGCATTAAATTTCTCGATAGCTATAATCGTGATTATGCACGTGGTACATACATTTTATTTTATTTTTGGTTTTAAAAAAAGACACAATTGAAGGATTCAGTATTTTGGCTACAGTACTACTGCGTAGGGATGGGCGCGTGACGTAAAAACAGTCGTGTCACGTCGTGTCACGGCGTGTCACGTCGTGAACGTGACTAATATTTGAAAATCGTGACTTGGACGTGAGTGAACGTGAGTGAAAATTTCCAAGGCGTGATTCACGTTTCACGTTAATTTCACGTTAAATATTTAGTAACGAATAAAAAACTGCAGGGTGCAGCAACTTCTAAATTCATTAAATCACAAATTGTGCCAAACAAGTTACATTATGTGGCTTTACTTTTAATCCTTAAAGTTCATACCTTCACATAAAAGAGAAGATTATAATGCAAATAAAACTATAGATGATAATGATGAAATACATAGCAAACGACTCAAAACTGGTACATCAGCATCGGATTCTTATCTTTCTACACTTAGAGATAGCTCTGACGATGACACATGTAATTAGGATGATGTCGAAAGAGAACTAAATTAGTATGTTAAATTAAAATTCGAAAATGTAGATGCCATTTTAAGATTTTGGAAAAACAGTGTAAATATGTCACTGTTAAAAAATTTTAAACATACCGGCAAATTCCGCTACAAGCGAAAGAGTATTTTCTACAGCTGGGCGAATTTTAGAAGAGCGCAGAATTCGACTTAACGCTGAAAATATTGATTACATATTATTTTTAAATCAACATTTTAATGTGTAGATGAACTTATTATTCTAATAAAAGTAATAGTTTGTTTTTTATACTCTGCTAACACTGAAAATGTTAATTACGTTTTGTTATTAAACCAAAAATGTATTGTGTAAATTTGTAGATGAACCTATTTTTAGAAAAGTACCTAATATTTTCTTTTGTATACTCGACTTAACACTGAAAATGTTGATTACGTTTTATTTTTAAGCCAATTTATTGTGTACTTGTGTAGATGAACTTACTATTCTAATAAAAGTAATGTTTTTTTTGTATACTCGCCTTAACGCTGAAAATGTTGATCCTTGTACGTAAAAGTACTTTCAAACCTACGAATTAAAAGTGTTGCTAGTATACCTTCTGTACTCATACCAATAAGGGAAACGTCAATTCCAATGACAGCTTTTGGTATTAAAAGTAATGTCTTTGAAGACAGCTGCAAGAAATATATTTGCGAGAAATCAGTATTTATCCCTTGTCGAAGTTTTTGTAGTCAATTTTCATTTTTGCTTTTTATGTCAACTATTCTGATTGCAACATATCACGTAAATTATGTCAGGTGCAAAACATATTTTTAGTTCTCTTTAGGGTTTTTTCATTGGTTTTAAATTTAAACATTCTGTTGTATCTGAATTTAAATTTTGAAATAAAAGCTGCGTGTCACGCCGTGAGAGGCGTGTCACGCCGTGAACGTGAGTGAACGTGAGCGTGAACGTGCGTGAACGTGACTGTTTAAAGCCAGCGTGAAACGTGCGTGACGTGAGCGAAAATTCACTCACGCGCCCATCTCTACTACTGCGTCATCGTTGTGCTGCCACTGTAAATTTTATGTGTACTATGGTTTCCATGCAGATTGCTGGTGTTGCTATACTATATTGTTGGTGTTTGTTATACTGCTGAGCATTGTTATAGGCCTTCGGGCCCTAACAGCCATATTACGCCCGATATCGAAGGCCAATAAAGAATATTATGGTTCTAAAATGAAATAGTCAGTTTATGTAGTACTAGTCGCATATAAAGTTTTATGTCCGACTGCTAAAATCGAAAAAGAAATCGAGTTTATAAGTTGACAGAGTGCCTTGGTGGAATTTGACAAGTAGCTCAGCTCTACCAAATGTTTTTGCAGCTGCGTAAATGAGTTTTTAATCATTTTAGTTTAGAAAATGAACTTTCACTAGATATCTGCTTGAGTAGGATTGTGAGAAGAAAATTGTGTAGACAACACCAGATGCCGAATTCGCTCAATCGCCCAAATGGAATACTCAGTCCGGGAACTGTGTTTAATCGAAATTCGTTCAATTGCCGAATTAATTTATTTGCTCAATTGCAGTATTCTCCAAATTAATTTCGGCAATTGGGTGAATTCGTCATCTGAGTCTACCACACGCATTGCATACAATAGAATGTAAATTATACTTGCATACATTCAATGGGCGGGGACTGGATCTTCGGAAGGAATTTCATCTTCAATGTCACTTTCTTGTGCTTGGTCATTTTGATTATAGTCTTTAGCTTTAGCTGTCTTATAAACGTTTTAAAAATTTCTTTTTGATAACTGGGGCTACAGTTTGGCAAACGTTAGTAACTTTTCCTTCAATGTTTTTCTTTTTAGAGGGCTGGAATAACTTCACAAATTCTGTTGAAGGAGTTTATCGGCATACTTTGACTAATTTCAAGAAATTTATGACGATCGAAGCATTTTAAATCACCATAAAATAATCCTTGATTCACAAATCTGCCCTCTATACTGACGTGACTATAATTTGGTCCATCATGACAGTACTAATGTGGTCAAACGAAAGTGATCTTCAATTTGATAATTTATAGTTTTTTAAGGAACAGACCGTTTTTCAAATAGAACGCGTATTAAATAAAAACCTCGATCGGTTAGGCAACCACTTTGACAGCTTCCAGAATGTTCCGATGCCCTCTGCGCCTTAAAACCTCGATCGGTTAGGCAACCACTTTGACACCTTCCAGGTCTGGGTACAGTTTTTATTTAATACGCGTTCTATTTGAAAAACGGTCTTTTTTGTTTTTTTAAATGATACATATGTCTCACTGGACTGTCAAACGAAAGTGATCTTCAATTTGATAATTTACCTATAGTTTTTTAAGGAACAGACTATTATAGGAATACTAGCAGTCCAGTGAGACAAATGTCTCATTTAAAAAAACAAAAAAGACCGTTTTTCAAATAGAACGCGTATTAAATAAAAACTGTACCCAGACCTGGAAGGTGTCAAAGTGGTTGCCTAACCGATCGAGGTTTTACGGCGCAGAGGGCATCGGAACATTCTGGAAGTTGTCAATGTGGTTGCCTAACCGATCGAGGTTTTAAGGCGCAGAGGGTCGCAGCTCCGTTTGGCTGATGAAACAGTTTTTATTTAATACGCGTTCTATTTGAACCGGAAGTGTCACGTGACTGAAATTCGGTTCCTGACCTGACATGACCATTCCAAACATATAACTTCAATAACTTTTTTCTCTATGTCTTACGGTTTGGCTGCTGAAACAGCGTTCCAGACAGACAAAACAGCGTCCCGGACAGACAAGTCTATTAGATAAAGGATTCCCAGGGCCCGGTAACTCAGGGCTTACCGGGAAGTGCCCGGTAGCCCGGCGGACCAGCACGCGCCTGGGAAAGTCCTGTATTACCGGGAAGGACAGAAATGCTAGCACCATCCAACGGTTGCGGGAAAGAAGTAAAACATGGCGGGAAATTCAAATTCGTGGCAATGAATATTTTTTCATTTAATAAATTGCACAATTGTAATTTAACTTTTAAGTCGACATTGTCTTTACAGAAATACTTATACAAAGCTTCTGTAAAGCAAATCTCGACTTAAAAGTTAAATCACAATTGTAAATACTAACTACATTTACTGCCAACGACAAATTAATGAAACAAATTTACAACATGTTAAATATATTTTATATAAAAATATTCAATACACAGAAACAATAAATAAATTATTAGATAGAAATATGTGCAAGATTATCTACAGCATATAGGAATAAAAACACACTTAAATTACGTACATTTGGTTGCTAGTATCAAAGCTAATTTCATTTTAAAATAAAATTGAAAAAAATATATTAGAATTAAACCATATCACACAGTTTGAGTTCTTATAGAGCAGAGAATTATTGTTGGATCATCTATATAAAATACTATACGACAAGTGTAAGATGAAATTATAGCTTGTTATAAATATTTTATATAAAAATATAATAAATTAGTAGATAGAAATATGTTGACAATTATCTACAGTACAAAGGAATAAAACACACACTTCATATACATTTGGTTGCCAGTACCAGCCAATACATTTAAAAAATTATTAACATTTATATCTTCAAAACTGTCAAAAAATAATGCTAGAAGTTTTTGAAATTTGAAACTGCCAATTTTATACTATTAAAAATCTCTTCATTAATTCTTGGTTTATAATAGTAATTTACGAGACAAGTGCGTCAAGCTACTCTTTAAGCACGAGTGGGGTAGAGTTAAAACGCGAGTGAGCGAGCCTTTTAAGCCCCGCGAGTGCTTTACACATGTGCATTGTACAATATTTTATCTACGATAGAATCTAGAAAACACGGTAAATATAAAAAAAAATTAAATGTAAATAAGGATTACCAGCATCCGGTTGTAATTTTGCGTGTTTTAAAAATTTTAAAACACGTTGCTACTGACAATGTGCCTAATGAAATCTTTTAAACACGTTACTACTGGCGACGTAAACTAATGAAAACATGTTATTAAACAGTCGTTTTACAAACTTAAAACTGCCAACTAAAAGGCAATTTTACACACTGTCGTAGATAAAGAATTTTATTTAACATGTTGGTTAAAGTTTTAGACACTGACAAACAAAATATTTTCGATAATAGGCGATATCCTTTACCCCCACAGGACTTAAACAATGCCAACGACATTATTTTGTCATTAATAGTAAATCTTTTTGCTCGTGGTTGTAATGATTGTAGACGCACTTCCTTCTTGCGTTGTTGTAACGCCTGACGATCGGCTTCCCTCAATCTCTGTACCAGCTTTGTCGGTAACTGTGTACTATTAATACAATTTTATTTTTTAATTTAATAAGTACCTGCTACATTAGGAGGCCAAACAGCTGATATTTCAGTACTGCAACTTGCACTAGTGTCTATTAAATCTTGTGAACTGGTCGAAGCAGTACAAACATCCACTGAACTACCCTCTTGTGGTAACAAATGTGTACATTCTCCTATCACATTCACATCTGGTGCTGTTTCTTGTGGAGGGTCTACAGCTGGAGCATCATCTCTATCCATTTCTTCCGTTATAGCTATAAGTTATCAATTGGCATTGACAAAAAAAAGCATGAACAGTTCTTTTCCTTACCAGATAAACAGAGTGTGGGGATTGCATCTTTTCGAAGCCCTCTTTTTGTGCCCGGAACCAAGGACTCTCGGGCAAAATGCCTATCACAAATATAATGTGTGCGGTAGATTTGGTCAGGCTGCAAGTCCCTCAGAAAAGTTTGGTTAATTTTTTCTATCAACTTCTTTGATAAACCAGGTTCTCTGGGTAATCTATGTTTCTTACATTTCAAACCAAATTGGTGGAAACTGAAAGACAAAAATACTTCTTAACCTAATCGCTCAAGTCAATAAAATTAACATAACAATGAACTACTTACTCAAAGCTGCCACAAACAAAGCACACAGGGCAAAGCAAACTCTTAGAACACACTTTGGACAAAATGTTCAATGAATATAACGTACCGGCTTCTAAACAAATGCAAGAACAGAACACAGCAACAACAAAATTTAAACTTTAACGTTCATTATTCGTCAGTTTGTCGGTAAAGTAGAGGTCATAAATACAGCACTTCATTTATTAGTCAAGGTAGCGCCATGCAACGGTTGCGAGTAGAGTCCCTATATTAATCGAGTATTTTGGGAGCAAATATGGCGGGTACACTGTAAAATCATAGAAGATCAAGGTCTTCGGCACATATGTCAAAAGCTGTGAGCCTGTCAACTAATTCAGTTTGAATTCAAAGTTTTGCTTATTTCTCAGTGTTCCTTCCGTTAATTGCTTATTAAGTTCAGTGGATATTTCATATTTTAAAAATTAACAAGTTTTAATTATAAAGTAAATGTAAGCAAATGCCGGGCTGCTGTGTGCCTGGTTGTAAAAATCGTTCGGAAAATGGGTTTAGATTGTTCTCCATACTCCGAGGAACCATTAATTTAAAAAGGAGGCAAATCTGGTTGACATTTATAGATAGAGGAGAATTGCCCCTTAGAGCAAATATTTGTGAAGTAAGTTCAGTTTTACATTTTCCGTAGAAGCAAATGACTTATCAGTTTTATCATATTTTTTTCAGGCCCATTTCGAAGAGAACAGTTTGAACTTAAAAGAAATGACAATAAAAAGTTTTTGAAATGGAATTCCATTCCTACCGTTAGAGCGGGAACTTCTTACAGCCCTCCTCCAAAAAAAGCAAGAATACGTAAGCAAAAATCTGCGATTTAACAGTTGTTTTATATATATAATATATAACTATAATTTTTAGCTGAATCTTATACGTCTGCGAGCTCTACTACACAGTCACCTACCAGAAATTTAAGCAATTGTGGTAGCTAAATATGAAAAGTGAGTTAGATATACAGTATACTACAAAGAAAATTATTTTACAGGTAACGAAATTCAAGAAGTCTCAGTGTTAAGTAGCGGTGAGAATGAAGATTACTTCCGCAATTTACAGTTTCATGACCTTAAAAACAGAGAATTGAGCAAATGGAGGAAAAGTATAATGCGGTCTTCAATTCCGATCAAACCGACTTTTTAATAAAGGGGACACACAGAGGCGTAGAGTGATCAAAGGAAACTATCAGAAAAGGTCTTAAATTATATATGGCTTGTGGAACTAACGGATATGAAGAGATTAAAAAACAGGGATTGTCTTATTCAAGTATTAGAACTTTACAACATCGCATTTCTAATTTCAAATGTGGGTCAGGGGTTTTAGAAGAAGTTTTTCACCTTTTACAACTAAAGGCAAGTAACTGATATTTAAAAAAAATATTATAATTTTTCTTGCACTTTAGGTATCATCATTTAAAAGCGAAGAGAAACATGCGTCATTGCTGTTGGATGAAATGGCAATACAGCCAGGTCTACAGTACGACATTAGTACAAAAAAAGTAGTAGGAAGACCAATGATGAAGTTAAGCGGAAATAAAGACAGTTCTGAAGAAATGGCAACACACTCTTTGGTGTTTATGCTTTCAGGAGTGACTAGCTATTGGAAGCAAGTAATTGGCTATGAATACACAGCAAATTCATACAGTTCGGATGAGGCACTGGAAAAAATCTTATATATAATTAGACGAGCCAATGAAATAGGCGTAACTATAAGATCAGTAATTTCAGATATGGGTCCACAGAATAGAGCCATTTGGCGAAAATTAAATATTACAGCACACAGACAAGGAAACATTAAAAATGTTTGTCAGCGTCCTATTCCAGCACAAAAAAACCTTTACATAATGCCAGATCCGGTTCATGTGTATAAAAATATTGCGAATTCACTAATTAAGTGTAAGAAATTTTATTTGGACGAGAAAACTGTGAAAAAATATAAACTACCTTCAAACTGTATAAATCTTGCAGCTGTAGAGGAAACATTTGAAATAGAACGCCATGAAGAACTTAAAATGGCACCAAAATTAAAAGAAAACATTTTCAACCCAAACCATTTTGAGAAAATGAATGTTAACACCGCTCATGCATTATTACACCACAAAACAGCAGCAGCCATACTATACCTTATAATGAAAAATAAGCTGAATCCTGTATATGAAACTACAGCTTGGTTTTGTAAACTTATGTACAAATGGTTCAGCTTGATGACAGCCCGCCATCCACAAATGGCTTTATTTATAAACAATAACGAGGAAAATTACGAAGAAACAATTTGTTTTTTAAATGATTTTATGGACATTGTACGCAGTATAAAAGTAAATGGTGGAAAATGGCAGCCATTTCAGTGTGGATTACTTTTGTCAACACAAACAGCTCTGGATTTACAAGAAAAGTATTTAAATGCCGATAAATTCCGGTTTTTCTTAACTGGTCGTTTAACACAAGATAGTATTGAAAATCTTTTTTCTGCAATTCGAAGTAGAACACCAATACCCGGACCACGAGATTTCAAAACATCTTTAAGGATAATAATAATAGTAGTTAGTAACTTACTAAATTCGGAAAACCCACCTGACTTAAATTTTATAGCTGAAATACCTGATACGGAACCCATAGAAGACCTGGACAACCTACCTACATTAATTGAAGTGCATGAAGCAATAAGTGATATGAGAAATGGTAAAGCGACAGGTCAGGACGGTATACCTGCCGAGATCTATAAGACAGGAGGAATTAGACTACAACAAGTCATCTATAACTTCATATGTCAAATGTGGAATGCTGAAACTGTTCCTCAAGAATTCAGAGTGTCTATCGTAACCATAATTTACAAAGGTAAAGGCGACACCAGTGATTGCAACTCACACAGAGGTATTACCCTGCTCGACATAGCTGGGAAAATACTGGCAAGGATCTTATTAAAACGCCTACAACCTCTCGCTGAAAAAGTACTTCCGGAATCACAGTGCGGATTTCGAGCTAATCGTGGAACTTGTGATGCTATCTTTACTATCCGACAGCTGCAAGAAAAATGTCTTGAACAGTATCAACCTCTATATGCCTGTTTCGTCGACCTAGAAAAGGCTTTTGACAGGGTCCCACGGGAAGCCCTCTGGCTGGTGTTAAGGAAACTAGGTGGTACTCCAAAGCTTATCAACATAGTGCAACAACTTCATGAAGGCATGACTTGTAAATTAAGTATTGATGGACAGCTCTCAGACGAATTTCCGGTCACAGTAGGCGTTAAACAAGGATGCGTACTCGCTCCAACACTATTTGCTCTATACTTTGCAGTTACGATTAGGCAAGCCCTGCAAGGAATGTTCGATGCCATTAATATAAAATATCGTTACAGTAAAGGGTTATTCAACCTTTCCCGATTAAAGGCGTCAACTAAAGTACAACTCACAAGACTAACCGAAATACTCTATGCTGACGATGTCTGTTTAGTAGCCAACTCTCCAGAGGGCCTGCAAGAAAGTGTTATGAGACTTCACTATGCATGCACCAGGTTTGGTTTAAAAATCAACTATTACAAAACGGAAGTGATGCAGCAGCATATACGAAATCAGATCCACCACGCTCCCTTAAACATTCACATTGAAGGAAACCAGCTTAGAGAAGTCTGTAACTTCGTATACCTTGGTAACAACATCTCCGCAGATAATAGAATCGATGTAGAAGTCAATAGAAGAATTGCACACGCAGCCATGACATATGGCAAACTACACCGGAAGCTGTTTAGTTCCCATGACATCACATTGCAAACTAAGCTCAATGTATATAAAGCAGCTGTTCTGCCCACATTAATGTATGGGTCTGAAACTTGGACTGCATATAGACGTCACATTAAAAAACTAAATCAATTCCACATGAAATGCATTCGCTCTATTATGAATATAAAATGGCAGGACCACGTTTCTAATACAGACATCTTAAGAAAAACCCAAATGCACGGTGTAGAAGCACTATTAATGCAACGGCAGATGCGATGGTGTGGTCACATTATTAGAATGCCTACGGACAGGTTTCCCAAGCAACTACTATATTCTGAACTGCTATATGGGGAAAGGAAAGCAGGAGGACAAAGCCTGAGATATAAAGACGCAGTAAAGAGAAACATAAAAAGCTGCAATATATCCTTAGACACTTGGGAGCATGATGCTACAAATCGCAATCTATGGAGACGAGTCATTCACACTGGAGTTGATACATTTGAACAACGTCGGCTGCAAGAACTAGATAGGAAAAGGAACGAAATAAAACAAAAACAGACCCGCATAACTATATACATTTATGACGAAAATGGAAACCTATTTTGTAATTATTGTGGAAGAACTTTTACCAACAAACTGGGATGGCATAGCCATCGGAGAACACATAAAGAAGAAGACTAAGTTTAGCAACGATCGCTGTGGTCGAATCGACCAGGATAACACAATATCTCAATATGAAACACAAATTAGCCATAGTAATTATTTTGGGGATAATAAGGAACACTTAGTAGCCTATTGCAAAAACATAATGAGTAGTACTCACATAAATAAAGACGAATTGGAAGAGTCTACAGAATGTTTTATGACTAACAATTCTTTGGAAGAATATCATGGTGAACTAAATGAAAATGTAGAACAATGTTTATACTATTTGTTGGGTAGTATACTATAGAGAGTCAAATCAACCACATGTATGAATTGTTATAAACCTCTGCTCCACTCAGACGATTCTCCAAATTCTGTTGAAACTATAGAAAATGTTTCGTTATTTACCCAAATAAGAAATTTTAAAGAAAATATTCTTACATATCTTTCACTGTCTCTTTTTAGTTATATAAAAACAGCTGCAAATTTCTTTGCAGAAATGAAATTGACGTTGTTAAACAACAAAGCAACGTGTGATCAGATCACAAATACTTTTATAAGCGAATATAAATTTCCTGCTGCCGTATGCCACAATATTGTATTTAAAATTATTAGTTTGTTTTTTAGAACAAGATTTTTCTTTGCATTAAGAAAATTTAATGAAGATAACTGTAGAAGTTGTAATATTAACATAGACTGCAGCAACAGTAGTAAAAGCGTTGCTATACGTGCTCTTGCAAAGAACTTAAAGTAAGTGTACACTGTATAGCCTGATGATAGAAAAAAAAGAATTAGATCAGGCCGCGATAGTAATCCGGATCTGTTATACTTATTATTGACTTGTTACAAGTATAATCACTATACATGAACATTAGCCAGGAGGTCATTTAATTTTTGATAAAAAAAAATACTGCAATAATTGGTGCTTGTCTAAAAACCTATTTAGCCCCTATCATATATACAGAGTTATTTTTACTTATTTAGAAAATGGCGTGGTTCGAAATTGTCAAAATCGAAAAAGTGCTATTTTTCGGAAATTAAGTAATCTTATATTATAAGAGCCGATGCCGCCGGCCGTCCAGACCGTAAGCACAAGTGGCGCCGGAACACGCAACATGAAGGGCCTGCATACTACTACCACACGCGCGCTTGCTATATCAGTTTCTATAAGCGCAGGTTTCTGTAAGCGCACATGCCGACCGTAAGCAGGTGGCGCCGCCACACGCAGCCAGACGTAGGCTGGCTACGCGCGTTCTAGTATTGTAATATTTTCTTAGAATGTGTTAGTTGTAGCTAACTGAACATTCTCAATGCCAGAAAATACACATTTTTCTTTAACTTTAGCTAAAATTTAATTTTTCAATTTTTTGAATATTTTTCAAAATGATACATTTCAAGACTTCATTTTAAAATTCAGAT
The DNA here is from genome assembly GCA_940337035.1 of Agriotes lineatus. Lineage (NCBI taxonomy): Eukaryota > Metazoa > Arthropoda > Insecta > Coleoptera > Elateridae > Agriotes > Agriotes lineatus. Next base: position 22,269 of record CALNHX010006293.1, read on the forward strand.
TTTTTAGGTGAAAACCTTAAAGATTTATAATTGGACAAAATAATACAAAATGTTAATTACTAATTTAAATTTGTAATTATTTACCGAAAAATAATGTGTTTGTAGAATTTTGACGTTTTTGATGCAAGGCGCTTTTTATGAGAAATATTTTTAAATTATAATTAATCTATTTAAATGGCTTCTAAAAGCTTTAATCTAGCCCTGTTAATGAATTACTGTTACAAAAATCCTGTAAATATTCTTTTACAGTTGTCGAAATGACCAGATTGTTTAAAACGTGTAAACTGAATAAAGAAAGATCTTATTAGTAGGTGCTAAATAGGTTTTTAGACAAGCACAAATTATCGTCGTAAAAAGTTTTTTTGAAAAATCAAAAATAAAAAAACTTTCCCATATGATGCCGATTTTTTGGAGGCCACTGTATAAGAATTTAAAGTGTACCCCTAACTTTATAATAACCCCATATAAGCCATCGACATGAAATATCTAAGAAGAGTTTAAAGCATAACGAGAAGAAACGGAATCAGAAACAACACAGTAAGAGAAGAACTTGAAACGAAGATTAACAATAGAGAAACAACAATTAAGTAGTTTGGGCATGTGTTAGAAATGGGCAACAACAGACAAGTTACGCACATTTGGAAAATGAAGTAGAACCAGAGGAAGACCCAATAAGACATGGAACGATGAAGTAACAGTAATATTGATGAAAAAAAACCAAAACGTGGACAGAAACAAAAAGTTGGCAACAAACAAGAAGTAATGGACAAAATTTGTGGGTACAAATGAGCTGTAACATAATAAAAACACGTTACACCATAGGGTAGAAGGTTTTTGATTATATAATTATGTGTGTATCAAGATTAAAACGTTTAGAAACAATCTGTATATTTCTGTTTAGTGTAACAAGTCATTAACTTATATTTATTTCTTACCGTCGTTTATTATCCTAAAAAATTATTATTTTGAAGGAACACATAAAATAATTAGATATAAAAATCCGTTAGTTTTAGATTAGATACTAATTATATTTACGTACAAATATATCTGTATTTCACTGTATACAACTTAAAATCAGTAAACAAATCTAAACTTCACACGTACAAAAATTACTTCTAAAAGCTGCTGTAGGTTATGAAATGGTAATTGTTAAAGAAACTAAGTAGTATTATACTACAGCTTCTTTTTCCCGTGTATAGTGTAACTCCTTTTCTAATATTATCATTGATGTGCATATTTGCTTTAAAACATGAAAAATACACTGTAATTGAAAACGTCGCGACATTTGAATTTTCCCGCCTTTTCCTCGGAGCAAATATGGCGGATTTGCGGTAATCTATTAAGAGGGGGCCGTCAGACACGATTAATAACAGATGGCGCCGTAAGCGAAAAGCAGACCTTTCTAATAATGTCATTATTTTAAATTTAAATGAATATCTAAGTTTGGAGGAAACACTAAAGCCATGAAGAAATACCTATAATGGCAATAACAAAGTTTCAATGCGAAATGGATTGTTTTAATACAGTAACTCATCGTCTGAAATCATAAAAATTAAAAAAAAAAAAATCACCTACAAACATAATAATTTGTTATTGCCACTAGAAGGCTAACCACATAAATTACCTAAAATTTGAAATCAATCTATACAGTCTTTATTGAGAAAATGGAATTTTTGGGCAAATTATTTACAACTCCATGACCTCTACATGCCTTTGTGCATATAACGTTTCAGCTATTGCCACTGAGATGGCGCTGGCTATTATATGGATAGCTATACAGGTTGCATAAAAATTTACACTTCCCATATCTTTTTTAATAACTGGAATAATTGCAATAAAGATTTGAATTTTTTTATGTAATACAGTAAAATCTCTCATAAGCAGACACCTTCGGGACTGTAAAAAAGGGTCGGCATAATGGAGATGTCTGCTTATAGTAAAAAGTAAAAAATTAAACCTACTAATAGCTAGTTGATAATTTGTTACATTTTTTGCTTGATTATTTCCTTCATACCTAAACTGGCCAATCATAAAGTCCGATTTTCTGTTGTTTATGGCATTACATAGTGAACAAAATCCTTGCTAAAACTTAGGGGCGATTAAAGCCCGCCAATTTGAAAAGGGTAATTTTGATTAGGATAATGGAATATCTGGCCTAGAACACTTTCCAAGTGATAGTAGCATCGAGTATGATGTATTTCACTAGTTTGACTTTCAGAACTAGGTACTTTCTGAAATATTGCTTGGTAGAAATTAATTTTCTGATGTTTTTGACGTTTACATTGACAAATATTTTAGAATTACTGAGCATCGCAGTGCTTCTTGTATTGCGTTATTATGGTAAACGAATACAAACAAACAAATTCATTTCGTGTCTGAAAATTGCAAAACGTCGCACCATTCACAATGAGTACCAGTAAAGATTTTTTGTAGTTCATTAATCGACAAAGCAATCAAAAATAGTGTCCCCGTCAATACAGGTACAACTAACAAATCAATATGGAGGCAATTCACAGCATTTGTGAAGAAAAAAAGTATACTTTGCACCAGACTGCATAAATGGAATATATTACTACTGCATTGAAAAACTGGAGGTTCAAGGTGAAATTGTTGTGGGAGAACATGCAAGACCAGAATCTTCCTGACAATCATGAATTGTTTACTAAAATTGAAATAGCTTCATCTATTGTACAAACTTTACCAAAAATAATTAATACCTACTATTCCTTACTCAGGAAACTATATTCAAAATAAAATGTAAATATACTATTTTGATTTAATTTAATCTCATTCAAGAAATAATCTTTAAATATAGGTACCCCTCATACAATTAATTCAATCTTATCAAAATTATGCAAAACTACATTGTTAGCAAAATATTACTTTTGAGCAAATGTTTTAGTTATTAATTCAAAATAAAATCCCTCAACCTTAAATTTCCCTAACAACCAGCTTTGCATAATTTGAATTGATTAAATTCATAGTACTCGGGATATAACCTATGATTACAGATTTATTCTTCTTCGCTGATTCATCGGAAACATACAAGCACTATGAAACAAAGAGATATAGTATCTGAATTCAAACCGACATTGAAGTTGTACCTATATAACTGTATTTTATTTAGATACATAATAATTGACAAAGTAGATAGATAACTGCTCATTTATTTACAAAAAAGAACCAACAGGGTGTAAAACAATGTTAACAAAATAGTTAAAATACACTGAGTTTACAATAAACATATTGAACAATTTAAAAATACCTGGCTTTACAAATGAGCACAATTTATCATAAAACAACCGTTCCCTTTTTATTTTTAAACATTTGAGGAGTATTTTCATTATCATTACTTAAATGAAATTAATAAAATTGTCTATGATCTTTTTAATTTTTTTTGCAACCAATATTTATAAAACTCCGTTATTGCTGTCCACATCGAACTCAAAATAAGCCGATGTAACCCAAATTACTTATACACAAAAGTCCACCCCTGAAATGATGAAAAATGCTTTACCGCGTCTCTTGTATGAAATTAAAATAACAGGTAGGCTTTGAAAACATCATTTTTAAAGATTGACAGTAAATACAATGTGATTGAGGTCATCGTCCTGAGCCAAAGTGGTCTAGAATTTCCTCTTGACCTTGTACCTAAAAAAAGCTTAATAACATTTTAATTTCCTTATTTGAATAGATACTCACTTGATAATAATATGAATGATTCCTTTTCAAACGTATTATCGGTCCTTTCTTTTCTAAACAAATGCTACTTTTTTTCAAGTTTATCACCTCATCCAAATTGCCCTACACAGTTTAGTTGAATTTGGTCCCAACTCTACTACTGTGTTTCCAGTAACCGGCCAAGGTTGCTTTGGAGTAGTGTCACATTCCACTCTTAATGGATCATTCCAAATTCTAAAATCAGAAATCACAGTAGAATATTAATTTACATACTTTGTTGTACTCTTACTGGCCATATTCCGAAGATGATGAGATGATATAACGCCATATTCCTTTTCCTGTAACTTTCTTAACTCCTGCTTCGTATGTCCTTAATTTCAGGTTTGGAGTCCTAAAACTGCAACAATGATCATACATAGATTCTATTCAATAGTTAATACCTGTTAAGCAACTTACAAAGAATTTCCATAATTACTGGTGATGTCATCAGTGTTATTGGGCCCTTCATAACTAATATTTTCTGTCAATAATCTTTGTGTGTATGTGATTTTATTTGATGATACAAACCAATCTAAAATTCTAACAATATCATGTTATAGCAACTAATGACACACAAAAATCACTTACTTATATTTCCACGCAACATCACTGCTACCAATAAAATCAACACTTATTCACTATTCACATGCACCGAAGGCTCGTTTGGTTTCAAATTGCGTTCGAAACTGCTGCACAGGCAGAAATCCTTGAGTAAACACAGACAGCAAAACAAACTTGTGGGTCCAGGCCCAAGTAATTCTCAAGTTGCAATTTCAAATAAGCAATGCGAAAGTGCCATCTGTTATTGTGTAGTGGCAACCACCTATCATACTGCAGATTTCAACATACTAGTAGAGCCAAAAATAAATATTCTTAATAATGAACATTACTGCCATCTTACGGCAATTTAATACGTCAAACTCTCCCACTCCTCTGACAGCCTGCTCTTAAGTAACAAGGAATGTAAGAACCTATTAACATTTGAGGTAGGCAAGTATCGAGAAATCCAAAAAAAAACTGTTCCTCAGCGGGCTGTGGAAATTCAACGTATGAATAATATGTTGGTGACACTGTATGTCAATGTCAAATTCGACGTTATCAGGTTATGTTTTCCGTCAGTTTTGACACAAAATGACGCAAATCCTAACCTGCTAACCTCAAATTTGACATTGACGTACAGTGTCACCAACATGTTATTCATACGTTGAATTTTCACAGCCCGCTGAGGAACAGTTTTTTTTGGATCTCTCGATACAACCCAAGACGAAGTCGCGGCTTGTTGCCTGCCGAAAAAGTTAATAGGCGATACATTCCGAGATATCTTATTATATTTGTCCCGCTGCTTATCGAAATTTTCCTAGATTTTTGAAAAAATCGTTTGGTTTGTCACCTGTCACCAGGATTAGTTTTCGTGAGTCGTGTTACCTGTGAGCGTGCGACATGTCACATAAACACTTGCAATTTATAAACAAAACGTCTGGCCCGGTTTCTGGAAACTAATTTATCGGGCCAGTTAGTTTAACTGTTCCATAAGGCAGTAAATGGGTTTCTGAAACGTCAATTTGCCTTTAACTGTGCGTTTTTGCACATTTAAATTAACGCAGCAATGTGGTCAGTTAAATTAAGGGCCGGTTTCTGGAAACGAATTTATCGGGCCAGTTAGTTTAACTGTTCCATAAAGCAGTAAATGGGTTTCTGAAACGTCAAATTGACTTTAACTGTGCGTTTTTGCACAATTAAATTAACGCAGCAATGTGGTCAGTTAAATTAAGTGACAGCCCAGGTTAAAAGTGTCAAAGAGTATAAAAAAACCGTGAAACCGTTGTTTTGGCGTCGTTTGGCATTGTTGCTGTTCAGATTTAATATAGATTCCAAGATTTTCATATAACAAAATGTGCCTAGACCACCAATAATACAAATGTGTAGCAAAGCGAAGGTTAGCAGTAGCACTTACGTTTTTACGCGCCGGAGATGGAATTAACGGTCTCTTTTGCACGTGGTAGCGTGTATCGAGACATTTTGGTGTTTTTAACAAGAACTAAAAGATTTGAAGACTTTCATATAACAGTATCAGTTTTTTTCAGAACTTAAAAGTTTCGTACTTTCGATAGTAGGTAGCACTTTGGTGCTCGCGTTTTTATTTTAATTATCGTACAGCGCATAGAGCTGCTTCGCAGTTCGATGGACCATTTGATTTTGCGAGTTAAATTCCCCGACAATTTCTTGCCAAGCTAAATTCCTTCTTGCGGTGATTACCGCATCCGATTGTTTATTTTCCAAGATCGACTTATATTTGGTGGTAACCACCTTGAAGAAGAACATTTTCCCCCTCGGTGAAATTCTTCCTCTCATTCTCTTGGGGTCCATAATTTAACAAAAATGATTCACCTAAAACACAAAAAGTTGGGAATTTTCTGTCAATTTTGACGGAGGCGATAGTAGCGCATCTATCGCATTTTTTGATAATTATTAGTTCAGTGTAGAACCCGAAGTTAGTTAACGGGTCTATAAACTAATGGAGATTGTTTTCAGAAACCCGACGTAATTTAATGGATCAGTTAAATTAATGGGCTCGTTTGTTAACGGTCAGTTAAAAATTTGTTTCAGAAACCGGCCCTTTAAGTGACAGCCCAGGTTAAAAGTGTCAAAGAGTATAAAAAACCGTGAAACCGTTGTTTTGGCGTCGTTTGGTATTGTTCCTGTTCAAATTTAATATGCATCCCGAGATTTTCATGTAACAAAATGTGCCTAGACCACCAATAATACAAATGTGTGGCAAAGCATAGGTTAGCAGTAGCACATGCGTTTGCGCACCGGAGATGGAATTAACGGTTTATTTTGCACGTGGTAGCGTGTATCGAGACATTTTGGTGTTTTTAACAAGAACTGAAAGATTTGAAGACTTTCATATAACAGAATCAGTTCTTTGGCAGCACTTTGGTACTCGCGTGTGCTCAGATTGTTTTTTTCTTAAATTATTGTACAGCGCATGAAGCTGCTTGGCAGTTCTATGGACCATTTGATTTTGCGAATTAAATTCTCTGGCAATTTCTTGCCAAGCAAAATTTTTTCTTGCGGTAATTACCGCATCGGATTGTTTATTTTCCAATTCCAAGATCGACTTATATTTGGTGGTAACCACCTTGAAGAGGAAAAAATGTCCCCCTCGGTGAAATTCTTCCTCTCATTCGCTTGGGGTCCATAATTTAACAAAAATAATTCACCCAAAACACAAAAAGTTTAGAATTTTCTGTCAATTTTGACGGAGGCGATAGTAGCGCATCTATTGCATTTTTTGATAACTATTAGTTCAGTGTAGAACCCGTAGTTAGTTAACCGATCTATAAACTAATGGAGATTGTTTTCAGAAACCCGACGTAATTTTATGGATCAGTTAAATTAATGGGCTCGTTTGTTAACGGTCAGTTAAAAATTTGTTTCAGAAACCGGCCCTAAGTGCATCTTGCGTTGCTAATTTTATTATCCTAGGAACTTAATAATAGAATTAAGTTCCGTTGTCAAGGGAAAGGAGCAAACAAATATAATCATCGACTTACACGTTTTGTTACTAAGGCTGTATCACTGACTTACATGATCAGCAGCGGGAAAAGAACTTTACGATTAATTACATCTAAGCAACTACTTTTATTATTTATTGATTTAATAACTAAACGTAACTCACTCATTTCATACCATGGCACCTGATTTTTATTAATTTTAAGTTTTTCTATCGGCATTAATTCATTAACGATTTTTTCAATGTTGTTATACATGTTTAAGTAAAATAATTCAATATCAGTTGAATTTAGTAAACAATTTTGTTCAATTAGCCTACTATTCATGATTTCTAACGTGCAATTTGTTATTTTTCTGTGTGTGTACGATAGTTTTGTCTTGACCGTTTGATGTATTTTTATATTGTTTATCAAAATTTATATTAATTATTGAATGATCAGTAATTTTCAGCATATGACAAATATTTACTTTTACATTACTATCATTTGTAACAATATTATCAATAATTGTTGAGCTTGTGTCGTTCTTGTTGGTTGATTCACAAGTTCCATGAGTCCATTAATATTATCTTTTTAATTTTGTTAGAGTAAAAATTGTCCGCATTGAAGTTAATGTTAAAGTCCCCCGCAATAATACAATTTTTATTTACACACATATATTTTCGCACAAATTTTCGAAATCATTAATGAAAGATGAATTGCTTGCTGATGGGGGAATGACACAAGCAACCAATTAGCCTGTTTAAACCACTAAGTTTTACTTTCACTATTTTGCACCGATAGTTGCCATTATCTTCCAGTTTCAAATATTCGATAAATTCGATGCCTTTTCTGATGTAGATAATGACACCCCCTGTATGTCTGCTGTTCGAATTACATCTCACAATATTAAAACTATTTATATTGAGTCCACGTCTTCTATGTCCTCCGTTGTTCTAGTTTCACTAAATAAGATTACGTCGGGGTTAGTCACTTCATTAAATTTACTTAAATCCTCAATATTCAATCAAGCTTTGTATGTTCACATATATAATTTTATCGCTTTCCATTTTATTAAACGAGTGCGTATTCCGTGATGAAGAATTTAGTTTTTTATAGATTTTGGAAGAATAGCGAGTAGTCCGTTTACATATTTAATTTCATTGTTATCCTCACCCCCTTCAATACGTTTTTTGAATTCCTCCTGTAGCTCCATGCGTACTTTTTGCTGCATTCTCGTCTGGTCAGATTGAATCTTGTATTGCGTAACTTTTCCTTTGTTTTTCAACATCTTTATAGCTGTGTGTTTACTTTGCAAACCGTGTAGAGGTCTTGCAAATCCATCTTCCCTTTTCTTTCCAATCCGCGTCATAGTAATGTGGGTGCTATTGAATTGGATGATATATTTTTCTTCAAAACGAGCTAATGAACATACCAACATTTTGACTTGGTGGAAGTTGTTTCCAACTCTATATAAAATAGCAAGATACTTTTTTACAGCATGCGTTCGCTCGGAAAGGCCATTTTCTATTGTTGAGAAAGTATAGAAATCGTCTGAATGTCGCACTAATGAGATCCAAACCTTTACTTAAAATTGGCAAGACTGTAAGTCTATGTCAAATTCGAGGTTAGCAGGTTAGATTTTGAGTCAGTTTTGACACAAACTGACGCAAAACATAACCTGATAACCTCGAATTTGACATAGACTTACAGTCTTGCCAATTTTAAGTAAAGGTTTGGATTCCATTATGGGAAATTCAAAGCATACTAGATGTAATTCATTTTAAGACACCCGGTATAATTATGGCCCCATCCGTATATAATTATGGCCCCATCAGTGTAATTGTGGCCGCATCAGTATGTATTAGCTATTAACATATCTAGGAATGTTATGAGTATCATAACTGCCGCAGATGTATTGAAATCCGAGCTCGCAGGTTGCTGTATGGTTATGGTTGGCATGTACGGTAATGGACTATTACCGTACAGATCAGTTATGATTTAGTTACCAGCCTACTTTTGTATATGTAAACAAGGGATTAATATCCTGCAACCGATAAATATATATATTATAACAAATATTACTTTAATTTTTTGTTATTGTTGGCTTTCAAAAATTTACTAAGAAAAAAACATAGTAGTCGTAATTCTAGAAATGTCATCAAGTTGTCAACGATACAGTTTTGCTTTAAAATGCCACAAGTTAATATTGTTGATAACGCACGAATAACTGCTAATGCAGAACTGTCCCACTTTTTTTGGTCGTAACTGTATATATATGCTACGAATGTAAAACTGTAACTTTTACGTAAAAAATCAATGTTTTGAAACATTTCTAGGTTCAAGGTTTTATGTAATTCTCTATACAATAGTTTTTGATAAAACACGGCACAACATATAAGTACTATGATACTATGTTTTTCCGATTTTTTAAATTTATTTTCGATTAATAGGTAAAGATTATAACAAAAAAACTGAAAAAGAGCACTCATAACTGCGCAAAGTTTGAGATCAATGTCGATAAAAAATTAAACACACTGTATAATTTACTTTGATTGGTTTAGATGTTGTGTAAGTGCCTAGTACGTTATAATAAATTGTAAGATTTCGAGATCTGAATTCTTGCACCTACAGTATTTTTCTAAAAATGTTAACAATCAGTCAGTTGTTTATTATCTATTGTTTTTTAAAACGTGTAGTTAAATAACAATGTGTCATGCCTATTAACTTATTTAATGCAAATAATTTACTTTTTAAACTGTATTATGATTTTTAGTTTCATATCTAAATAAATATATATAAAAATGATTATTTTTCCAATGCAATTTCACATTTAAACAGCAACTACGAGCCTACCTTCATTTGCCATTCTAAAGCGACGTTGCGTACGGCGGTCCCATGGTGTAATGGTTAGCACTCTGGACTTTGAATCCAGCGATCCGAGTTCAAATCTCGGTGGGACCTTACGTTTTTTATTAATTTCTTTCACAGGAAATCCATTTTTCTTCGAAAATATAACATTACCAACTAATCAGCGCTGCATTTATAATGATCCTACATCGAGGTTCCATGGTGTAATGGTTAGCACTCTGGACTTTGAATCCAGCGATCCGAGTTCAAATCTCGGTGGAACCTATCATTTTTTCGTTCAATGGTAATTTTATACACTTGTAATTTATTTAAATTTCTCTAAAATGCTGAATATTACTGTGCTTTGTCACCGCTGCCTTGCGTTGGTTGCGTAGCGGTTTAAATTTAGAAATTATCCAATATTTTTTTGTATCTTACGGAAGCACATTTATTATTTTCAAGAGCAGTAAATTTAAGAGACTGATTAATTAGCTATTTTATTTGACCTTTACATAAATATTGAACCAGTCGGTTGAGTCCACCGAATAGTTTTATATGGGAATTTGCGAGGGCAGTTCATCCATTACTAATTTATTGTTTTTAATGTAGAAATAAACAAATAGCTAGAACAATACTACTTTATTTTTCTGCATAACCACCTAAAATTTCTATACGTAAGGTGTATCGAATGCAACGCATTTGAAACAAATCTTTTCATACAACTTCCTCATTCGAAAATAGAGGAAAACTTACCTAAGCACGTACAGAAGAACAATTTACCGATTTAATATTAAAATAATAATTTTAGATTTTCCATAATTCAAGGTAAAAATTGCCTTAAAAAGTGCCTTTTGAACAATCTTCATACACCAACTACGACCCAATATTTTTCAATTTTAATTCGCGATTTAATGCCGAAAAGAATAACTTTCAACAGTCTTGACCCAACATGTTAAATTATGTGCGACTGGCATTTTAATAAGCCCTTAAATATTCAAATAGTTTATAAATAGCTACACATGTGGGCGAATAACAGTTATTCTGACATTGACTCGAATCACGGATCCTGACGTCACCTGGCCGAATTATGGAAGAAAAGCAAAACTGCCCAGCTTAGTGTAAGGACAATTGTAAAATTACAAATAAAGCTTAAGCTATAATTGGGGGCCCTGAAAAGTAAATCAGGGCGAATCCGTCTCTGGCAATACAGCTGCGCATATGAAATTCAGATGTATTGATCGCCTGGCGATGCTGTATTTTGTATTATTTATATTGTTACCACTATTTAATTAATCGCAATATAATTGTATCGAAAGCAAAGTAAATTTAATACAGTCAAAATAAAAATATAGAACTTAAAATTCCATATACATTTTTCGCTCGACGCCCGGAGTCTTATACCTCCGTTACAGACGCATCTTCAACGGTCCCATGGTGTAATGGTTAGCACTCTGGACTCTGAATCCAGCGATCCGAGTTCAAATCTCGGTGGGACCTGCGTTTTTATTTTTTTTTAAATTCAATTACAAGCAGTTCGTTTTATGTAGACACATTTCTTTGCATAAACACGTTTGTGAGATCTTGTCTTAAATATGGAGGCGTTAAAAAAATTCACTGAAAAATTCTTAAGAGAATTAAATAATCATTTGATTATGCATTAGTAAATATCTACGGGGTTAGAAGATAAAAGAAGAGTATCCTCAAAGTTCGAACTTCTAGATTAAACTTTCCTTCGTATTTATTAGACATCATTCCAAGACAATAAATTGAAAAAATATATCAGCCACTTGATTTTTCTTGAATAAAAAATAACTTAAGAATATGCTTCTATGCTAATATACAATTATAAAAAAATAAAATATTTTGCATTCCCTGATCTCAATTACAGAGGCAAGAGTAACATTATTTTTATAAACTGTGCGTGTAAGACTAAAAAAAATGCTAAAAGGAACTTGGAAGATCTAATTATTGCCGCTATTATGTAACTACTGAAAATAATTCATCGGTTTAAAAATGTTTCGAGTAGTGCACTACTTGAAATCTGGAATGATGTTCTATTTTAGTAACTTGTAAGCAGCAACCTCATTAAAAATGTTATTCGTAATTTTTATTTTGTTGTATAACCTGTAAAACATCCAACAAATTTACTGTCATTTGACAGAATGGAAGATTGTTGCCAGATGAACTACTAATTTTGATAGTACACGGGGAGAAATATTTTTTTTCTATAGCACATGTTAAAGTGTGCTTTTATCAACTCAAAACAAAAGGTCAAGTTTTACTTTAACAGCAAGGGTAGATAAAGTAGCACTTTAACATTAAGGATAGATAAAGTAATTTAATTTTCTAACTTTTGTTTAAATTAAATATGACAGCTTCGTATTATCGTAGCAACCCAATCTAGCTTCTGACATTTTGATATGTGATTGATTGTCCTTATTTTCTCTTGAAATTGTTAAAGTTCTTGCTATAGAAAAAAATATTGTATTATACACGACGATAAAGTTATTTCTATCCACTCTTGAATCATTAACGTCTCGACTTCGTCTCGACGTTAAACGATTCACTCGTGGATAAAATTTAACTTTATCGTCTTGTATAATAAATTACTATAAATGTAAAGTATCGTAAGGCCTTCCATACTTAATCAAGAATGTCTTCAATTGTTACACAATTACTGAAACTGGATACATTTCTGCTCTGCTTAAATATGGCAACTTTGCATTTCAAGTTGTTCTGTCAGGTTTTCTAACCTAAATGCATTTGGTTACCATAACCTTAAATGTAAACCTCGTTTAAACACCACAAAGTCATTTTACACAGCTAAATTGCGGAAACTTCACCGGGCAACCTTCATGAAAAAAAAAGATGTGAATAGAGTAAAGTTCTGGCACTTTATTCCATGTAGCAACATGGCCTAACACAAGGCGAGTCTGGGCGCCGAAATATCTCTTTCCGAAACCCAGTCAATCTGGTACATGTTAACGGCGGTATCCAATTTTTAAAGCGACTGGGTGGCCGCCCGCCAATTGCTAGATGTGGGGATTGAACCCCGTACCGTGGCACCGCAGCCTGAGCTCCCTAACCCCTTAGCCACGCTGTCTGTGAATACTTATTATTTAGTCCCTAGTTATGAAGTCTTGCTAGGATATACTATATCGTGTTCAAAAAGAAATTACACGGAGGTCGGCCATGGAAAATAAAAGGAATGTCAACAGCAAGCTTTAGAATTCATTAACTGTCATCACTGTTGTTGTTGTCATAAGTTTATATTGAAAATACAATTGAGCTACAATTATAATGGTTTTTGGCATAGAACACAAAAGATGCAACTGTCAACGTCACCATTTATAATCATCTCCTGGGTATGTAATACGTGTTTGATCCATGAGAAAAACCACAAAATAAGAGATTTATTGGAAAATTATACATGATCCAAAGAGTAATCATTTTCTAGAGATAATGAAAACCTTACAAAAATTGATCTTGATACTAATATTGGTTTTTAAGCCAACTTACTACAGCGCCACCCAAGTTTTCCAAATGCAATCTATTTAGAATTAAAATAATCTATTTTACTACGTTTTCCACGTTTTATAATTGGTTAGTCGAGCTCAACTAGTACAAGGTATTTAATCCGAGATAAAATTGGTGAGAATGTATTTTATTATCTACTGAATGAGAATCAGTTGTGTTGCAGCACGTGAGCAATGGCACGTAACCGCAATTTTGGAAATACTCGCTCGGCTAAAGAACGCAGCCTCACGTACTTGCTTATCGTTGCATTATGAAGCATGCGGTGTCGACAGGGCCAATTGAGGACGAAGTGCGCTCGATCGGTACCGACGAATACGCGGCACATACTCAAGAAAGCACAACATGCGTTGATCTATAAGGATACCAACAGAAACATTTTGGAAATAAACACACGTCATTGGTATTCTGCTGAATATTAATTAACACCATTGGTAACGTGTATTGCTTGCATCTGATTAGACTTTCTAATAATAGATAAACACCGCCCACACCCTTCTCCCTTCTTGAACTGTAGCCCTCCTAAGTAATGGAACTTGGTCTGACGATTGATTCTGATTCTGACCAAAAATTGTTTTGTCGTTTTATAAACCAAATTATGTCTTTTACTTCTGTAGATCTTATAATAAACAAAATTGGTTACTGTAATCACTGCCTTGGAATAGCGGACATCAGGCGAGATCACCGCAAACCTTTGACTTGATAAGTACCTAGCTTATCAGTGATCCAGGAAGCGCACCTGGATAGCCATGGGATGCTTATTTCCCACAAATGCCTTGTGACTTCGGTTTTCCATGGGGGGCGGCAATCAAACCCACACTGACATGAGTTGGAGCTCATTGGTCTAGTTAACATTCGGCTAATAGGCACTAAATGCTGTAAGCATCCGCCTTACAGATATTGCAGGCATCTCGTCGACGTGCGCTTGAAGAGAAAATCTCTGCTGGGACATTCCAATAGTTGTTACGTGGAAGCGCTACGGGGGCCACAAAACCCCCTGAAATACTTTAAATGTCGTAATGTTTGTTTATTCTTGTTTGCATGCCCGATTTTGGAATGTACACCAGAGGTAATCGCTCGAGCTAGTAAGTCTTTCTTAATAAGAATTGCAGTATGCGAAAACGCCAACGGAGGTCAGTTTGAACATATGTTACGTTAAAAGACCTATATTTTTATTTTGTTGTTATAAAATTAAAATAAATTAGTTAATAAAAGTGTACTATTGATGACAATTAGTGACATTAATGCAAGTCATAGATATACTCATATTTTTTTCTATTTAATTCGTTATGATGGCTGTGGCAGATGTAATTTGGGTTGCATCGACACGACGTCTTTTTGGACATTATCACGCCACTATACCCTTGCGCTTCCTCTACCTCTACTGCCTGCCAGCTTCCCATTTAAAACTTTAGTGGATATACAGTTTTGGCCAGGCCACCTTAGTCTCTGCAACTTGATAATCGTAACCACGTTTGGCTCCTTATACAATTGTTATAATTCATTGTTTTCTATTATGGGTTCTTATATTCTTCGTAATATTTTTCTTTCAAACATCAGCAGAATTTCTTCTCCTTGTCCCGTGAGCGTCCACGTCTCACTACCAGACGTAGCTACTGGCCTTATCAGGATTTTATACACTATAATATTTGTTTCTCGTTGTATAGCTTGTGACTTCATTAGTGGTTGTAATGCGTAATATACCTTGTTACCCTCCACTAGTCTGTTTTTTATTTCTTGTATGAAATCATTGGTATGGTTACGATTACTGCCAATGTAGCTAAATTCTCGGATTACTTCTACGTTGTCGTCACCTATCGTTAAGTTTTCTCCTAGTCTTCTATTGGTCTTGATTCCCATCGCTTCGGTTTTGTACCCCTAGATTTCCTGCTGCTTCTTCCAACTGCTCTAGTGTTTCTTTGACCCCAATTAGTGTCCTACCAATAATATTCACATCGTCTGCATAAACGATTGACACTTCTTGGATAATAGTGCCGTATTGCTTTCTTTAAAGCTAGATTAAATAAGATAGGCGTCAATCCATCCCCTTGACGTAATGCGTGATGAATTTTGAAACTGTCTGATATTAGTTTTTGAATTTTTACTTGTCCCTTCGTATTTTCCATTTCCATGCGTGTTGGACTGATTAGCTTCGCTGGAATGCCTAAATTAACCATAGCTCCCACGAGGGCTTCTCTGTTAACACTGTCGTAAGCCTGCTTAAAGTCAACAAATATTTGAAACATCGGGGTGTTGAACTACCAGGCTTTTTCCAGTATTTGACGAATAGTGAACAACTGGTCAATGGTGGATCTGTTACTACGGAAACCAGCTTGATATTCACCTATTACTTCTTCAGCATGTATATTGTATATTGTATATTGTATATTGATTACTATTTACATTATTTGTGTACATACTTAAAGACTTCAGTTTTAGTCTATATTAAACAATAAAAACATTTTCAGTAATATTTATAAGTTAAGTTTCACCTATGAAAACATTAAAAAATAAGTTACGAAAGTATCTTGAAACTTAATGACCTATAAAACATTTGAATTCAGATTCAAGATCTCCGTACAAAAGTTTATTATTATATGTTTGACCATAATATCATCAATTGTAAAACTTCGACACTATTAAACATATATCTTGTATCAGGATTCAAATGTTTTGACATTAACTAAACTATATCATATGACAATTCTGAAGTACAATAAAAGACTTAGTAATGCTGATGTCACACATCAACATAATTATAACACAATAAAGGTATATCGCATTCCTATTACGATCAACATAAAAAAATTAAAATAAAAAATAGTACAATGTCCCCGCGAAAGCTAAAAAAAGCTTGTGTGCGGGCATCCTAAATAATAATATTGTGGTTGTAATCTTTCCCTTACGATGTTAGTAAAAAGTTTATAAGTAATACAGAGACGTGAAATTCCTCTGTACGAGTAGTTGGTGCAGTTTAACTTTTCGTCTCTTTATAAATTGGCATATTAACGCGGTTTCCCATTCCCTAGGTAATTTTTCGCTTTTCCAGATGTCGATTATCAATTAGTATAACTATGTTATCTACTCCTAGGGCATTGTTGTTCTATAGCCTCCGTATACTAGATTTAACTTCCTCTATGGTAGGGCCAGTACCTCAGATTGGACAGCATTTTGTAAGAAGTTATTATATTTGTCAATTTTTCTTTGTGCTCCATTTAATAACTGCTCGAAGTAAAATTGTCATCTTTCTATAACTCCTACTTCGTTTACCAGTATTGTACCATATTCACTTATACATATTGTTGCCCTCGGTTGATATGTATTATTTGCATGCTGTATAGATTTGTAGAAGTCCTTCTTTCTCTGATTCTATATACTTCTTGTGTTGTGCTTAGTTGTTTATTAAGTTGTTGTCTTTTGTTTCGCCTACGTAGGTATTTAGTTTCTTTTCTTAATTTGCTGTATTCGTCTTCTTTCGTTTTGGTGGTCCTTTGTAGACGTTTCTCTGGCGCCTATTTCTTTTTCTAATCGCTTCCTTACATTCCTCGTCATACCAATTATTTCTTTCAGGCTTCTTTCCTATTCCTGGTACTTCTCTTGTGACTTTTTTCAGACATCCTTTGGTGTGTTCCCATTTATTTTATATACTTTCTGTATAGCTTTCTAGATCTTGTACGCTTTGTTGTATGTTAGAATAGTTCTGCAGTTCTTTTTCAAGCCTCGTTTCGTACCTTCCTAATACATCTTCATCTTGCAGTTCCTTTACCATACATTTTGGAGCTTTCCATCCTGGCATTTGTTTGGATTTATTAATCCTTTCTCTAATTTTAATCCTGACGAGGTAATTATCGGATTCTGATGCAACACCTCTGCATGTTCTTATATCCAATATACTGAAGAACGATCTGGAATCTACAAGCACATGGTCTATTTGTTAATAGTTTTGCGATCCGGTGATCGCCATGTCCTCTTGTGTACCTCGTTATGTGGAAACGTCGTGCTTGGTACGATTAGGTTATTAGCCACTACAAATTCAATTGTTCTCTCGCCATTGGCGTTTGTTTCATGATGTAAACTGTTTTTTGTAATTATTGATGCGTATATAGTCTGTTCAGTAAACATAAAAACACAAAGTGGCCTTTGATTTCCAAAATTTCATGAGTGTACTTGCAAAGTTCACATTTGTCTAGGAATGTACTTCCAAAAAGTTACTAAAACAAATAGGTTAAGGGTGTGACATTTACATCCCATCTGTCATAAATGTTGTAATTAACTACTTTTAAGGGTATTATACCAATACCGTGTTCGATACTATAGACGTAGCGGTTATTAATAGGTATTTTTATTACATTTTATAAAACTTCAGGTGAGAATTTCTAGAAATATATCTACTTTGACGCTGACAATCAGAAATATTAATTGTCATTTTTAAATTCAAATCTGCTTGTATTCAGGTGTGGAAACCTTTTGCAAAACAAAATACAGAATCCCCAGTACAAAAATTGCATGAATATGCCAACTTCAAAAAACATTAAATGTTTTTGTGTTTACTGAATGCCCTATACGTCCTCGCTTCCGATGTTTGCTTTGGAATCTCCTAAAATTATTTTCATAGCATGGCTTGGTGTGTTTCAGTTCTCGTTCCAATGTAGCATACAATTCATATTTTACTTCGTCATCTTTATTTTTTGTGGGTGCATGTGAAAAGATAGATTTCGAAATTTCATTTTAATTCTCAGGTAACATATTCTATCATTGATTGGTTTAAAGCCAATGATATTCGCTTCGAGTTTCCGTTTAACACAGAATCCACAGTCAAATTCGTGCGTTTAGTGGTAGAACCGTTATATAGTATTTTGTATTTCTCTTTATTAAATTTTCCCGATCCCGGCCATCTGATCTCCGGAAGCGCCAAAATATCCAAATTATACTTTTCTGCTTTTTTCAGCATGCTGGATAGTGTTCCGACTTGGAAGCGGCTTCTAATGTTCCAAGTTCCCAAAAATATTTGACTATAACAGGTGAATATTATACAAAATTAATACCCAAAGAAAACATTGCAAAATTAATACCCAAAGAAAACAGAGGTGGAAAATTAAGGCGCTGCAACAAAAGAATTACGTGCCGAAACCAGGGATTGAACCAGGGACCTTTAGATCTTCAGTCTAACGCTCTCCCAACTGAGCTATTTCGGCTATATGGTCAACCATGTGCGCGCGCAGATTACAAAATATCCTTTTTCGACGACTGACATCGAAAGTAGATTTTTCTTACTGTCATTTGACAACAGAAAGTTGACATTTGCCGCTGAGCGTGCGTTTTCATCTTTTTGCCGCTCGCCGAGCGTTTTGGGTTTCCGCGTGAACAAAATAGGTAGCCACGTCCGAATGTTTCCTTGACAACGCCCGTCATTTGTGGAAATAATCGCGTCACATGTCATATAGACTGCGCGAGTAATGTTAACTTGATTGTCAATTAATTTTTGCGATAAAACGAAATTTGATATTTTCCTTTAATAATATACTCAGTCGTCGAAAAAATAGTATGTATATTTCGAGCTAAAAGTGCGCTTGCCGCTTTTGCATGATTGCTGGTTTCGACTTCGTCTCAACCAGCAATATTCATGCGCAAGCGGCAAGAATGCACTTTCAGCTCTTAACATACAATATACTATTACGCAATTGTTTAGATTGCCACACTAATCACTTAAATGGTAAAATAAATATAAACGCAAGCATAAATTAAAAAAGAATTTGCCGAAACCCGGGATTGAACCGGGGACCTTTAGATCTTCAGATCTCCCAACTGAGCTATTTCGGCTGTGTTGTAAATTAATAAACGTTGTTGACAGCCACACTTCAATGTCACTGCTACAGTTATAGCGTTGAATGCAATTTAATAAAATAATTGCGTGCCGAAACCAGGGATTGAACAAGGGACCTTTAGATCTTCAGTCTAACAACGCTCTCCCAACTGAGCTATTTCGGCTATGTTATAAATCATTGGACGTTGTTGGCAGTCACACTTCAATGTCACTGCTGCAATTCTAGCGTTTAATGCAAGTCAACAAAATGATTACGTGCCGAAACCAGGGATTGAACCAGGGACCTTTAGATCTTCAGTCTAACGCTCTCCCAACTGAGCTATTTCGGCTGTGTCGTCAACTATATGCGGGCGCTGATTACAAAATATTGTTTACGTAACTGTTTAGACTGCCACATTTAATGGCTTAAATAGTAAAATAAATATAAACGCAAGTATAAATAAAAAAAAAAGAATTTGCCGAAACCCGGGATTGAACCGGGGACCTTTAGATCTTCAGTCTAACGCTCTCCCAACTGAGCTATTTCGGCTGTGTTGTAAAATCAATAGACGTTGTTGACAGCCACACTTCAATGTCACTGCTACAATTATAGCGTTGAATGCAATTTAATAAAATAATTGCATGCCGAAACCAGGGATTGAACCAGGGACCTTTAGATCTTCAGTCTAACGCTCTCCCAACTGAGCTATTTCGGCTGTGTTGTAAATCAATAGACGTTGTTGACAGCCACGCTTCAATGTCACTGCTACAATTATAGCGTTGAATGCAATTTAATAAAATAATTGCGTGCCGAAACCATGGATTGAACCCAGGGACCTTTAGATCTTCAGTCTAACGCTCTCCCAACTGAGCTATTTCGGCTGTGTGGTCAACTATATGCGGGCGCTGATTACAAAATATCGTTTACGTAACTGTTTAGACTGCCACATTTAATGGCTTAAATAGTAAAATAAATATAAACGCAAGTATAAATTAAAAAAGAATTTGCCGAAACCCGGGATTGAACCGGGGACCTTTAGATCTTCAGTCTAACGCTCTCCCAACTGAGCTATTTCGGCTGTGTTTTAAATCAATAGACGTTGTTGACGGCCACACTTCAATGTCACTGCTACAATTATAGCGTTTAATGCAATTTAATAAAATAATTGCGTGCCGAAACCAGGGATTGAACCAGGGACCTTTAGATCTTCAGTCTAACGCTCTCCCAACTGAGCTATTTCGGCTGTGTTTTAAATCAATAGACGTTGTTGACGGCCACACTTCAATGTCACTGCTACAATTATAGCGTTTAATGCAATTTAATAAAATAATTGCGTGCCGAAACCAGGGATTGAACCAGGGACCTTTAGATCTTCAGTCTAACGCTCTCCCAACTGAGCTATTTCGGCTGTGTGGTCAACTATATGCGGGCGCTGATTAGAAAATATCATTTACGTAACTGTTTAGACTGCCACATTTAATGGCTTAAATAGTAAAATAAATATAAACGCAAGTATAAATTAAAAAAGAATTTGCCGAAACCCGGGATTGAACCGGGGACCTTTAGATCTTCAGTCTAACGCTCTCCCAACTGAGCTATTTCGGCTGTGTTTTAAATCAATAGACGTTGTTGACAGCCACACTTCAATGTCACTGCTACAATTATAGCGTTGAATGCAATTTAATAAAATAATTGCGTGCCGAAACCAGGGACCTTTAGATCTTCAGTCTAACACTCTCCCAACTGAGCTATTTCGGCTGTGTTGTAAATCAATGGACGTTGTTGACAGCCACACTTCAATGTCACTGCTACAATTATAGCGTTTAATGCAATTTAATAAAATAATTGCGTGCCGAAACCAGGGATTGAACCAGGGACCTTTAGATCTTCAGTCTAACGCTCTCCCAACTGAGCTATTTCGGCTATGTTATAAATCATTGGACGTTGTTGACAGTCACACTTCAATGTCACTGCTGCAATTCTAGCGTTTAATGCAAGTCAACAAAATAATTACGACGTGCCGAAACCAGGGATTGAACCAGGGACCTTTAGATCTTCAGTCTAACGCTCTCCCAACCGAGCTATTTCGGCTGTGTGGTCAATCATGTGCGCTCGCAGATTACAAAATGTCCTTTACTTAATTGTTTAGATTGCCACACTAATCGCTTAAATAGTAAAACAAATATAAACGCAAGTATGAATTAAAAAAGAATCTGCCGAAACCCGGGATTGAACCGGGGACCTTTAGATCTTCAGTCTAACGCTCTCCCAACTGAGCTATTTCGGCGTTATGACCACGTTGTTTTTAGGTACGCTTTCCTCTCAATTCATGTACTATGCAATTGTTAATGGTATATCTAACATAAACTATTACTTACGGTATTTTTTTCGCATCTAATACAAGATGAACTCTTTGGGCGTACGGGCAGAAACGGCTGCTGTATAAACGGATTCTGCCTCTGTGCGCAGGAGGTAATTTAGAGCCTTTAAAAAGAAATGGTAAATGTTATATTATAAACAGTATTTAAATTGTAGCAAAAGTAGACGGGCCAGGACTGTATTCAGATAAATTTAGATTTGCACAAGAATTATTGTTTGTTACTGTATATAAATTTAAATGTGGTATATATATTTTTTTTTAAATTAGAAAACGGAAAATTATTTTTTTCTTATACTTCCACATTTTTAAGCGAATTTAATGTGATGTAAATTTAATTTGCCTAACAACCTTAACAAAAGAAGGTTATGTAAAAAAGTGGATATGCATAATTTAAAATGCAGAATTCTAAAAATATGACATCCTGTTTTTATTAGTTTGGCCTCTGACGTAACCATGCGGAAGAGATGTGTATACTTAGACATGAGAACATAATTTATATCACACGTTGTGTCTTGTGTAAGAATCTAGCAGAAATTAGGTTGTAGTACAAAATACTACCAGAATGAGGTAATCGACTTAAATACGCCTGACACACCTTGACTGACAAGAGGGGACACAAGGACCCATTTGCTACCATTTTTAATTTTGCAATTGTAATAAATAAGGTAATGAAATTGCATTGGCGTGTTTGCTGTGCAAACAATGTAACTTCATTATTACGATTGCGTCACCGGTATATTGACTTTCTATTTATGGATCAAGAATCAAGAGAACTACAGCAGTTTATGTACAGATGTGCATTTCTGCAATTTCGAAAAACAAACAATTCGACGGTGGTGAAAACCAAATCAAAAGTGCTTTACCTTTTGTTAAATGTCTGGAACTCATTTTTCGTGCTGATTATCACTTGAATGAACAGAAGGTAGTTTAATTTAAGCGATTGCGAGATGTTACACCACCGTTTGGGGAGGAAAAGGCGAATTAAATAGGTCACTGTGTAAAACCTGATACAGGCCGACACGCAAATTCAAATACTAAACATTGAGGGTCAGCTGGTTGTTGACAAATACAAGCGCCTGGCCAGGGCTGCACCTGCAATATTTTAATGACACAAGGAATAATTTTTAACGGTACGTGGTAGCATATAAAATGCTTGTAACTAAATTATTAAGACCGGGAATGATCCCGGAAGTACTTTTAATATATAATTTTAAAAGAGGAATCACTTTTACGAGTTCATTTCCAATTGCTGTTAAAGTACGATCCTGTTGCAATAAACGTGTTTGTAATGTGCTGCCATCTGTAAGTCGAACGAAGTAGCGTAGCATTATGAATTAAGTAGAAATGAGTAAACGTTTATAGTAATTGTAGTGTAAGTATTTTTAATACACATTTAATATATATAAGATAAAGTTAGGGTTTCTTATTTTTGTATTAAATTATAATCGAACTTTTAATAGTAATATTAAATAAATAAAATAGGTAAAGGACTATACATATTATGTATTAGTAGGGACTTGAACACAAGGCCCTGTGGCGCAACGGATAACGCGTCTGACTACGGATCAGAAGATTCCAGGTTCGAATCCTGGCAGGGTCGCTTTTTTTTGTTTCTATTTAAAGAACAAGCATTTAAATTCTTGCTGTTGCATGATTGATTGTTTTTATTGTAATAATAACGAGCAATGTTTTTCTAAAAATATGAAATAAATTAATAATTTTAATTTCTGCCAATCTCGAGCAATAAAATGTCTATAGATTTTCTAATCATATTGGGTGGCAATCCAACTCATCTGGCACTATTGTAAATGATCTTAGGCTAGAGTTTTAAACTTCTTAGAAATGAAGTATGCTGCGTGGACCTCGGAGCGACTGTGAGGCAATCAAATACAGAGCAAACACCAATATTTCCAATCAGTCAATATTTAGTGTCAACAGCCTGCCGTGTTTGCTTTCGTTATAGCGAAAATGGACAGCGTCACGGCCCCAGAACATAATCGTCTAGACTAGACTTTAGAGATCCAGACGGTGCATTGCAAGTAGGGTTTATTCTTGTTCGTTTTAGAAAAATGTTCATGCTTCTGTGCCGTTTTTGTTTTTATTTATGCATCAGTAACATTAAAAACTATATTGGTAAGTACATATACAGACTAAATAAATAAAAATGATTAATTTGTGACAATTTTTAATTAAAAAAACTGGTTTTGTACTAAAGTGCCTCTGAATTGTACGATGTGTTGCCTACTTGCAAACCTTCATGAGGGAATTATAAAATGGACACTGTATTTAAGAAAAACCGAAAATATTCAAGGGATATATTTTTGACAAATAATTTGCCTTTTCCATTGAAATTTAATTTAAAAAAATGGCATAATATTTTTTAAAAATCTACTTTGAGTGATATTTTAGGACGACTGTTTAACAATATTAGTACGTAGCAATTAACTTAATTGGGAAAAATAATCCAACAATTAATATAATTAGCTACAAAAATATAATTTGAGATATTAAAGTAATTATTAATGCCACATTTTAATAGTTATTTACGATACAAGTATACGTAAAGCTAGTGTTTAGTCACCAGCTGGGTAGAGTTAAAACGCCAGGCTAGTGAGCGTTTTAAGCCCCACGAGTCACTAAAGATGCTTTAAGCATGTGTACCGGATAATATTTTATTTACGATAGAATCTAGAACACACGGTAAATATACAAAATTATCTTAAATGTAGCTTAGGAATACTATACTGTACCACTCCCTTAAACGAAGGGTGGACACTGCCTGGGCTAGCTCAAGAACTTTGGTAGAACATGGCGTGGTGCAAGGACTAGGCAAAGATTCTTCAGATTTTAAAATTGAACAGTAGAATTATGAAAATATGGGCGCCTTGTCGTTACTCACACCGTAAAAACAAATCTATCTAATTAATAACACACCACCTACCTTTAGTGCTTCGCTGCATATCATATAAATTATACAGGTGAAAGGGTTGCGGAAAGAACACAAAAATATTGTCAGCAATAGGGGCATTTAATCAAACCCAAATAATCGCAGTAACACATGATTTATATACATAAGCCATGGAGGCTAAAGTGTCAGCAACATCAATTCTGTAGGACAATTGTCTAACGAATAAATAAACAACAAATAGGAATCAACTTCCAAGTATTTTAGTCACAAAATATGCTAATTTATTGCTCGGGGTGCAACAAAGGATCGCCTCCTGTGGGTATCGCACTCCCCCACTGAGGGGGAAGATCCTGGTATGTTGCATCTTGACAAATAGGGCTTCTAAGCAGGATTTGGCTACTTTATTTTATAGAACCCAAGGACGCCACCAGCAAGGAGAACAGTTAACTGCGGCAAAAAGCGGCCTAGTGCATTCTGGAGTTTCTAGCCAACTCTCACGGAGAAGCAAAAAAATGGAGGGCCTAGTTATTCCTTGAATAACTGTAGAATAACATTAAAAAGCCGCATGGGAACCGGCTTAAATATCGAAATTAGTATGCAAAATTTAACTAGAAGAGGCATTCTTACAAAAGCTGTTTAGGGCCGGTCGTGCAGAAAACAACGCCGCTAGCGGTTTTCATTTGTCTAAACAAGAGCGGTCTTGGGCTGCTCTTTTAATTTCAGATTCCGGGAAGGCGCCCCGTGAAATATCAATAATCGAGACTTGCCGGCAAGCCTACTCAGAAAAAGGGTCCTTATCTCTAAAGTCAGGGGCTTTACGCGATAAACCTGAGTTCCTTTGCTACATTACTTAAATATAGGGTGGTCCGAAAGAAGATGCAAATTGATAGAACGCGCTATTGAAACGGGGTGTTACACTACACTAAATAAAAGGTTTGCCTTGATAAGAAGAACTTCACTCTAGCAACCGACTGTAATTATGTGTTAAAATTTCACGTTGCTACTGATTACGTGACTAATGAAATTTTGTTATTAAACAGTCGTTTTACAAACTGAAAACTGCCAATTAAAAGTCAATTTTACACACTGTCGTAGATAATAGTATATTACATAACAAGGCGAGAAAGTGATGTATATTGTGTGAGTAGATTGAGAAACGAAGCGAAGCGTAGCGAAGCCGAGTGACTTAAAACATGAGCGTACGGATACACTTTCGAGCGAGTTATTTACACTATTTTTCCCACGACAACATAAAAGACACATTTTTGCAGTTTAATAAATGACAGCTTTATTGTGATAACTGATAATGTCAGTAGATTGTCAGTACTTTTTAGGTAAAAATGACATATTGTCAGTAGTTTTTACGTTAAAATGACATATTTAGCCACTGCATAACTGAATTGTGCATTTTTTTCATAACAGTTTATTCAGTTAGGTCTATACAATAGTTAATTGAATAAACCTAACCTACTGCCGTTTAGGGGACTACCCCTCTTCAGTTTGGTACAAGAAATTTTTTTGGAATTAAAAAAAAATATGTAAGTATACATTTAATTTGGACTTAGGATATTTTTTAAACTTCAGTTATTGCACGCTTACAAAAAAAAAATTGAAACTTAAGATATTGCATTTTACAGAAAATTTTACTTAAGATATATTTACAAATTTACAAGAATAAGGTGATATGGTACAGTAAAGTGGGGATCATCGTAGGTTGAGAGGAACGTTTTGTAGGGTTTGCTGGAACTCCTCAGGAAGATATTCCGCTTCGCCTAGGGGGATGGTTGGGGGAAACCTCTTCTTCGTCCTGGGCCTCCTGGTTTGGAAAGCTGGGGTCCTGAGGGTGGGGATGATAGTCCTGCTATATTGCTCGTTGCACTAATCGGTCGCGGAGATCGGAGAGTCTGCCGACTATAGCAGGGATGCCGACAAGGTCGCAAACCTCCTGAGAGGGATACAACCAGTTCAGGTGCAGCATCTTTCTTTGCCCTTAGCCTCTTCATGCTGGAGCGAGGTAGAGCGCTGAAACAGATAAAACGGTAATCAATAATAGGCCGAATAAATGTCTTGTAGGTAATGATGAGGTTGCAAGGGTATAACCTCCAAAGCTGCCTCGAAGCACGGAGAGAATTGCACTCCTTCTCTGAATAGAGTCGAGGCATCTTTGAAGCTTGAGGAGCCAGCTCAGGGTGGAAGTAAATTGGACACCCATATTATATAGGTGACTGAAGTGGAGAGCTCTAGCCTAGAGTGCTATAGTGTCAAGGCGACGTTGTTGGGGTCCAGTGAGGGTCTGCTGTGGTGATGTGGGTTTTTGAACACGATGGCCTGGGTTTTGTTCGGGTTGGGCTTGATTCTCCAACGCTGAAACCAGCGTTCGAGGCTCAGAAGTGACGAGGACAGAAGGTTTGAGACGCGGGCGCTGCTGATGGCTTTGCCCAGATGGCGGTGTCACCTGCGTACTGCAAAAGTTGGATTCTTGGGTTGGGCGGGAAGGGAATGTCGGTGCAGAAAGTTATGAAGAGCAGAGGGGCGAGAATCGAGCTTTGAGGAACCCCGGCTCTGGGGGAGAACGGTCATGAAGTTGCTCCACGGACTTGGTGTTGGCGGGAGGATAGATAACAGTTGATGATGCGTACAAAGAAAGGATGGATATGAAGGTTCAAAAGCTTTTTCAGCAGACCAGCATGTCAGACTGAGTCAAAAGTTCTCTTAATGTCCAGCATGACGGCGAGGAGACATTGACCAGAGTTGATGGCGGGAGTGGCGTCAATTTGGAGCTAACACAGAAGGTTGGTGGTGGTCCTTTGACGGCGAAAGCCATATTGGAAGTTGGGGATGACGTTGTGATTCTCTAGAAATTGTTGAAGCCTGGAAGCAAGGATCTTTTCAAAGGTTTTGCCCAGAACATTGAGAAGGGCGATTGGGCTATAAGATGAGGGCTTGCGGGGCTTCGGTAGCATCACCACCTTGGTTGTTTTCCAAGACAGAGGAAAGTGACCGGAACGGAGGCAGCAGTTGAAAAGCAACGTGAAGAGGGTGATAGCTACAGCGGGAAGTTGACAAAAAGTTCGACAGGTGAGCCCGTTGTTCCCGGGGGCGGTGATCCCTCTGACAATCTTTTTTTCTATCTGCATTTTTATTTTCATAATGATCACCCGCAGGCATTCGAAATGATTAACCTTCTCGAAACGATACTTCTTATCTTCATTTACTTTACATTTTGCATCTACTCCATTCGTTGTTCTATTTTACCTGACTACCATGTATCTATTTTGTAAAATTTGGTATCAGTCAGTACACCTTAGCTTTTATTTTAAACTTTCTGATGAGATGATATCAGTACTATATCATCAGCGTATCTATATATTGGCATCTTGAGTAATATCGTATTCCGTTGCGTTGCATGTTACTTTATCTTAAATCAGTTCAAGTATACAATTAAATAATTCTGTTGATAACTGGTCGCCCTGTTCTAAACCTCATTTAACATTCTTGGTCGGTTCTCCATTTACCACTACACGGTTTTAGGAATTTCCCAAAGTTGCATTAATTAACCGTATTCACTTCTTAGCAATTTGTAGCTTCGCCAAGGCCGTTAACATTTTATTCTTGCACGCGGTGTCATAATGCCTTACACGTTACGTCCAGCAATTATATAACTCTATAATTTTCATAATTATTTATATCCCCTTTCTTATGTTTTGGTCAAAGTAGCTCCTTTCCAGCGTTCCGGTTATTTTTCCTCATTCTATACTTTTATCACCAATTCACATCTTCTTGTCTGTTCTAACCACTTTTATACTATCCTTTAAGCAGTGTAGGTAATCGCTGAAAGTGATATTTTTCTTAACAACATTTTGTCTTTTTAGTAATGTTACCATTATCTATTATACAAGCGTAAATTTTTGGTTTTAAGCCTACAAATTCTTCGATAATCTTTCCAGTTGTCTCGTCCTTCATCAAACCTAACCCTCCTTCTTTTAACATTTCAGCTTGAATCCCATTCTCTTCTGGACTTTTATTGTTTTGTGGATTTTTGATTATTTTCGTTAACTGTTTTACTGTCTGCTCTTTTAAGGTACTATCGGGATTATCAGCTATATTGTCGACACTATGCAATCCTCTTTTATATATAACTTGTTGTTTTCATGTATGACCTCTTCAAATGTTCTGCCCATCTCTTCAGTTTTCCGCTCTTATCTCCTATTAAATTAACATCTTTATTTGTACAATATACGTATTAATGTTTTTTGGAGATGTTTATTTTTCTTAACTTCCTGATAAAAGTTGCTTATTACTTTATTGATGTAATTTTCTTCTCAATTTTGAAGTGTTTATTCCATCATTTTTCTTTTCTTTTTCGTACATATTTGTTTTCCTAGTTTTCTGGTTTCATTGTAACTGCTTACGCTTTGTTTCGTTTTACAACTATATGTTGCCAATCTTGCTTGATTTCTTTTTTGTCACCATATTTCAGTTCTCATCATATCATTCTTCTTTTCGTTTCTGGTCAGGTTTTCTTAGTCACCGTAGTGTTTTTTCTGTTATTGTCATTTCTAATTGTGTCCATTGTCTTTTAATATCTTCATATTGTTTATGTTTCACTAGACATTCATTAATTTATCTAAACTTGTGTTTTATATCTTCTTTTTTCAGTTGCGTTAAATAATATCTTTTTAAACCCTATTTTCAGCTTTTCAGGTAACAACTGTTTCATTTTAGTTATCATCAGGAAATGGTCCGAGTTTGCGTCTGCCCTTTTGCAAGCCCTTACAATTCGGTGGTTCTCAACCTTTCTGTATCTGAGAACCACTGCTATAGGAACTATGTAAGTACCTGTAATTGGTCGTCGGAAGAATTTACTACGCAATTAGAGGTGAGACAAGGAGGTATACTAAGCCAGTATTTATTTATAATTCTGCTGAATGATATTACCAAAGGATTTAAACAGAAATTGCATAAGTATAAGTGGGGCTATTATCTGATGAACGCAATTAATACAAGTATCTTAGTTTTCGCAGATGATACTGTAATTCTAGCCAAAACGGAAGAGGAATTGCAGAGGAACCTAAGAATATGGGATGCAGCCTTCAAAGAAAAGAAAATAAAAATCAACACAAAAAAACGCAAACAATGGTAATAGCCAAAAATTCAGGTAACATAAACATTACATTGAGTAATGAAGTAATTGAGCAAGTCTCAACATTCAAATACTTGGGGCTGTTAATAAATTGCATGAGAGATCTTATCGAAGAATTAGAAAGAAGAATTATAAGTAGTAACAAGCTATACTACGAGTATGCCCTAAGCAGAGTGATTTTTTTTCGACGCCTAGAAGAATGTGTGGAGAAGGGAGGAGGACATAATATTTAAGAAGTAAAACTCCCATACTTACTGTTTAAGATTCCATTATAGTTATATATCTATTTAAAGTAATTTTTGTGTTATTTCTAATTAAAAATGAACAAATCATTTTGGCTTTCACTGTATAAGAAAGAAGCTAAAAATACCCCCATTATTAAGGAAAATAAAACAAAGAAGGTTAAATTGCTTGGAACATATGTGGAGAATGGGAGACGAAAGAATGACAATAAAAGTTTGGGAAGGAAGATGACTCGAAAGAGAACTGGAACGATGAAGTAGCGAGCGACTTAGGAAAAAATGGCACCCAGTGGCCACAGGCTAAGCGAATGGCGCAAGATCGAAAACGATGGAAACCATTTGTGCAAGAGATACAGTGAAGAACCAAACCACGTCGACACTTTATATACGGTAAAAGAGGAAGGATTAAGTAAGTAAAATAAATCGTTCATAATTTATGAATGCAACTACATTTCCACTTAAATGTCAAACGTGACATTTGATTTTTAAGTGACTTATAGTTAGGAACTATTCCATAGCCATACTAGATGAAAATAAATTTTGACCATACTATATACGGGTTATATACTGCTCAAACAGACAGTCAGTGTCAAAACTGACACAAAACCTAACCTGCTAACCTCGAATTTGACATAGACTTACAGTACCACCAACATAAACAGTGCCAAGCGAATGACAGACCGGCCTAAATTTATTGTACGCCATTGTACGTGGTTAGAAATTTGACGCTTCTCATTTTTGACTATAGTACTTATAATTCCCGCCATAAGATGCCTTGTAACCCAATTATTAAGAAACAATAATGTAGGTACTAGTAAGACATAAAATATAGTATGATCAAAAATTATTCCATAGCCATATTAGATTATATTAATATTAATATGTATTCAATATACCTAATACTATTGTTTATGTACTGTACACTCATAATGAGTTCTTATTTTAAACTATACTTTATTTACAATTTTTTACCACTGTTTTTACTCTGTAAAACTAGTAGCTTTGTTCTTTGTAATTACGGCTTTACTGAAAGTTTAGTGGAGTGATGTTACTATTTTTTTCGTAATACTACACCGTTATTGTATTTTAACAAACACATGAAACGTCATTTCATTAATAACAGTCATCGACTGTTAAAAATAATTACGGCAGGCCGGCCCTCAAGGACTACGTGATTTAAAAAAATTAGGTTTGTTATAACGGCCGTTGGCCGTTATGGATTATAACGGTAGCTGGCCGTTAAGGTCCACGTCATTTTAAAATGATGTTTAATAAATTGTTCTTGAAATGTATACATTTTTATTACGAAAAATCTTGAACGACACAGAACCGATACACAAATAACGGACTTGGTTGACTATAATCTTCGGCTGTCACCTCAGATCACAAAATTCAACTGCGTCCGTTATTTGCTACACGGAGATAAAAAATAAACTTGATCGCAGAAGTAATTGAAAACAATCAAACTTGCCTAATCTGTAGCTTTTGGTTTCTGTTGACATAGAACTGTAAATTTTTTTGAAGTTTAACTTATCCTAATATTATTTTAAGGTTACCTACCAATCTAATGTATAGGTATATTTTGTATATTCGTGTAGTGTACGTCGCCCACTTTGAACTACTGTTCCTAGAGCCAGTAATATAGAAAGGAGAGAAAAATTAACCCTCTTATTACGGTCTAGACATATTTTTTATATACTACGTTTAACGAATAGATTTGGCAAAAGCCTCTCCCACAAATGAGCGGTAAATTTGAATAGCTCGACTGACACGATTATAAACGTTCGGGTTAGTTTTTACTTCCTTTTAGGATAAAGGAAGTATTGGATTCACCCCAAAAATTCGAAATTGAGTTTTCAACAGATCTTCACGTTTTAGAGTCCCCTGAACCCAAAAAACATATTATTTTTCATTGGTCGGTCTGTCTGTCTGTTTATCTGTCTGTCTGTCTGTCTGTCTGTCTGTCTGTCTGTTTGTCTGTCTGTCTGTCTGTATGTCTGTCTGTCTGTCTGTCTGTCTGTCTGTCTGTCTGTCTATCTGTGTGTCTGTGAACAGAATATCTCAAAAACGAAAAGAGGGATGGCGTTGAAACTTCATATACAGTGTGACCAGTAAAGTCCGCATCATATGGGATTTTTTTTTATTAATAGCTTTTTTCGAAATTTGACTTTGGCATCAATTTGTGCTTCGATCGAGATGAAAATTAACCAAAAAAATAGTAGTCACGTCATTCGCATTATCTGTCAAATTTAATTTTTTTTTTAAACAAAAGTGGGGTTATTTCTCAAAATATCGAAAAAAGTTATTAGAAAAAGTTTTTCTAAATGCAATTTTTAGCCCATATGCAAAATTTCAGCTGTATAAGATAATTTTGATTTTTTGCCCTTTTTTTTAAATTGCACCACTGTTGCAAAGTAAGACTCAACACAACCTACATAAAACTTCTTAGTTGTGACAATGCTTTATTTCACACACATTTTCTTTAAAGTAGTGCCATATTAAATGTGTGTTTTTCTACAAAATCCAAATAAGGCTATTAAAATTTGGTCACATGTGATGCAAAGTTTATTTGTTTTTGACCCTGTATAATGTAACTCCATAAAATAACTATTTTTGAAAACGCAGTTTGTGTCTAAAAGTAATACACGTTATTTTATGAAGTTACATTATACAGGGTCAAAAACAAATAAACTTTGCATCACATGTGACCAAATTTTAATAGCCCTATTTGGATTTTGTAGAAAAACACACATTTAATATGGCACTACTTTAAAGAAAATGTGTGTGAAATAAAGCATTGTCAAAACTAAGAAGTTTTATGTAGGTTGCGTTGAGTCTTACTTTGCAACAGTGGTGCAATTTAAAAAAAAGGGCAAAAAATCTAAATTATCTTATACAGCTGAAATTTTGCATATTGGCTAAAAAATGCATTTAGAAAAACTTTTTCTAATAACTTTTTTTGATATTTTAAAAAATAAACCCACTTTTGAATTTTTTTTGAAAAAAAAATTAAATTTGACAGATAATGCGAATGACGTGACTACAATTTTTTTGGTTAGTTTTCATCTCGATCGAAGCACAAATTGATGCCAAAGTCAAATTTCGAAAAAAGCTGTTAATAAAAAAAAATCCCATATGATGCGGACTTTACTGGTCGCACTGTATATGTTTCGTGTACTATCTAGATGCGACAGCAAGCTTTTGAAGAAAATCGCATAACCGGAAGTAGGTGTTTACTCTAGTGATTTTTTAGTTTTTTTCGATTTTTTCAAAAACGGCTTTAACGATTTTTTTCAAACTTTACATTTTTATTATATTTTTAATGTGTATTGATGTGAGATAGTTGATTTTGCAGTTGAATACTTCTAAAATGGGTTTCTTTTGTTTTTTTCTATTTCTTTTTATTAACTCCTATTTTAAATAGAACACCCAGTATATTATTACATGTTTGAATTCAACTTAAAATTTTAGAGAAAATTTGCCTCTTTAACTAACGCTCTATTTTGTACCGTTTTTCTAGATTTTGTAATTTTTGAAAATTTTTGACAAATAATGCTTAAAATTAAAAACTAAATTTTTGACTAATTATAAGATCACTGTAAAATGAAGTTGTGTGAGTGTATCACACCAGATTTTTATGTTTACGACTCAGTGTATATTTTTTTATTGGTTTTTATTTCACATTTGTGAAATTTTCTTAGAGTTTATCGTGTAAATTCTTCAACTCTTATTTGTCAAAGAACAATTTTTGAATTCTAACGAGTTTCTTAATTTGTAATGGGTAAAGCCGGTATCTACGCAAACTGGCAGTGCAATTTATGCCCGTTCCAGTAATTTAATTACAGAATCTGTTCCTTAAACGCATTATAACGTTGCTGTAATTCCATATATGCGTAACGAGTTGTTATTTTAATCTATACTGTATGAACTTTTTAGCATCAAGTTGTCTGTTATAAATCTGATAGTCTTGTTATTATAATCACGGCTTTACTAAAGGTTTAGTAAGGGTATGTACATAATTTCTTACAAGAAATATTGTTGCCAGCACTATTTTTAAAATACATAGTTTCAATACATATTAGCAATTATTTTATTGGCTACTATTAATTAGTGTAAAAGGACAGGGAAAATTAAATGGTTTTTATTTATTATTATTTATCCATAACTGATATATTTTAGAAGCATAATTACACTGCTATCAGTTGTATTATGTAGGTCCTAGGGTTTTAAGTCATAAAAACCCTAGGGTTTCATGTATTTAAAACACTGTCAAGCTATGTCAAATTCGAGATTTGCAGGTTATGTTTGCGTCAGTCTGTGTCAAATAACAAATAAAACCCAACCTACTAATTTAACATAGACTGACAATACATTTCGGTACTGCCAAACGTATAACACTAATCACAAGCGACTCTAATTATACATTTATTTTATGCCTAGGTACTTTCCAAATTGCCACTATGATTTTTCACGGCTTTCAATACAAAATTTATGTTTTTTAGATATTTATTGAACTGAATAACTTTTTTATGGTAGGCCTGTGTTATTGCAAATAATTCAGTTGAGAAATGACCCTTCTCGGCCTGGCGGCCTCGAGGGCTCAACTTTTCTCTCGTGGATTATTTGTAATATAATACACTTGTACCATAAATAACTATTATATTTTTTATAACAGTATCAGTGGTAACCCATATTAGAAATTGCTGTTTTTTTTAAGTGTTGCGAATTATAATCGCAGCACATGATTTAATCCGTATAATGAATGGCATATTACTTCCATGTAGGTAGGTGCTATTCGTTCAAGGGTGGGTTCAGGTCCTGTTAAGCTTTTACAACAATACAAGACAGGAATTTCTGTCGGTATTTATTCGGAAACGGTATTTATAGGAAAACTCCAACTGAAAGAAGTACTTTTGGGCGATCTTTCGGCACGTTTAAGATATATTGCTTTACAAATAGAACCAAACAGGCATTTATATCTAAAAACGGCAGTTATGTAGAAAATTATTTAAAATATGCATTTTCAAGCATTTTAGGCATTTTGCCTAAACCGGTCTTTACTTCTAATACCTGTTATTATCCTTCTACTTTGATTTTCATTTATTCTTATATCTGGTTTATTATTTATTATTTTCTTCGTCTTCATGCTTTTTGCTAATTTAGGATTTTAATATACCTACTTGATGGCAAACATATTGTAAATGGAGTATATATAAATTTTATAACAATAACCTTTTCGACTGCAGAATTACAGACGTTCACGTTACATATTTTAACTATTTGTACAGGGCGTTACTTTATAAAATTAGCAATAGTTCTATACCAAACAATAATGCTTACACATACTTACCATTTAGAAAGTTCGACAAGGAAAATCAGCATTTTCCTAAAAATATTTCTTTAAAACCAATTTTCAATTTAGTTTAAACTCAATATTGTTTAAAATTTAAATACAAAATGTTGCAATAACTTCAATTACTGCAACCTATTATACATATAACAAAATAAGTATGGAAAGTAATCTACTTTGTACGAGTTGAAATTGAATGCATGAAACAGCTGAGGGCGGAAATCACACGAGTATAAAAGATGCTTTCCTGTGAGTTTTGTACACGATTTTACTTACCTTTGTCAGTACGCTTGCTGCTATAAATTGTGCGACATCACAACACGCGGAATTTTTTATAGATGAGTGAAATTGTAAATTTTTTAGCTCAGATAATTGTGCAATATAGGCGACAACTGAGGCCTGATTGAGGTTCCTTGCGTAGTATTATAAAAAAGAAATAGTCTATAGTACTAGTCTGAAATAATATTGTTTTTAATATGTAGTTTTGGTAATGTTACTTTTCACAATATTCTAATAAATTAAGGCTAATTTATAATTAGTCGCTCAGTCAATCAATTCAATTATTGCAAACTACTACCTGTCACGTAACGTGTCCGCGTGATTAATTTGCGTTGAAATTAACACGTAATTTATTTACATAGGTAAAGGCTTACATTCACATTGTATTAGTCAACATGCAATTATTTCCTGCACGAATATTTGAAACAAAAACCTATTGAACGAAATGTTCTGTACTCGTAAGTGCAGTCAATAAAAATATAATAATTAAGACCACCATTAGGCGAGCAAAAGTGGCGATATTCAGGCAAAAAGGGGTAAATCGGCCGAAATGTCCATACATTAGCGGGTATTAATTGCAAGGTGAGTGTTGCTTAGTTACCTGTAGGAACATCATTGGTTGCCAACAAAATCGATCATTAGTCCGGCCAATCCGCTCCGGATCCGTTCCGGAATGGCCGGAAATGCAATCGAGGATCCTGGTTGCCGGAGAATTCTTCTACACACTTGAACCCGGTATTTAACCAAGTAGTTCCTTGCAAGCTTTTTCATTTCCCCATCAACGCTTGCGTTATTTGCTCCAACATACTTTGTAGCAAAATTGTAAACTCCCCGGAATTAACTGCGAAGCTCCGCGCTGTCGTTTATTACTCCGGGCTTAGACAATGTGCTTTATGACCATAAAAAGTTGTGCGGTAATTAATATCCTATTTGCATTTGTAATTGAGGCGCAGACTATGTATGAGGCGTCGCTGCCTCCACGAGCTTTATTGTTTCTGGGGCGAAGAGTGGCCGCCCCAATTAGCTCTGTGGCAACTGTGCATATTTTAGGGACTCTATTTTTGATTTTATGGGCGAACATTATTGCGGGAAATAAAGATGCCATGTTTTGTTCACTTATTAATCCATGGCGATTTTGTTCTTGTTCGGTAATAATTTTCACATTATATTATGCTTACGAAATATTGTATTCCTGTGGCGCACGAAAATCAAGGTTTGATATACAGGGTTATCCAATTTTGAGACTCATCATTGGAATGGATAAAACCGCGAGAAACACTACGATCATTAAATAGGAAAAAGTTGCCCACTCCTATGTTGAATAATATAAAGAAATAAATTCGACAAAAAAGTTTCGGATTATACATATTTAATTGTTATAAGTCTTGCGTTATTTATAGCAAAATTATTTTACATTATTCAGAATTTTAAAAGAGGGTTTCAAATATATATAGTTTTTTAGTGGTTTTTATTATTTTCCAGATAGTAGTATACTATTAGTACTAATGTTCACATTCATTTTAACTATAACATTATATCTGTTTACCGATTTAGGTTTGCTACACTTATTTTAAAAATTGAGGAAGATATGTACAATAGTATATTATTTTATTAGGATCAAAGATGACACTTTGTTTGACATTTTATTGACATTCTTTACACACCATCGTTTTTTTTGTTTTTGTTTCTTTTTTTTTGGTGAGGCACTAACACCCCATGAAGGAGCTTGGCCTGCATACAGACTATAAATTATTTTTAGGTGAAATGTAAATATTTATTTCAATCTATTCAGAAAAAAATTCTCGTTGGAAGATTTTAGTATTGATGTACAAAATTCTACTAGTTCGGTTATTAAAATCGCTGAAGTTAGTATAAATAATTATTAATAATCAACTCCTAAGTTTAGCAGGTAACGCTGCTCTGTTCTGCCATTGTGGTAGGAAGCCGGATATCAAAGTTTTCGGGTTCCGCAAGCGCCTCTGACGTAACATAACGACTGTTACCGAAATGACAACCGCGACCGACGGCTTAACGTTCTTGTCGAAGCACGGCTGGCTGCGGTTTTACTGCCATTACACCGCAAACGTTGCTTAATTTTCCAAACTGTTTGACTAGTCCGGATATGCAACCAGTTTTCAAATACGCGATGCGGATCGAAGGACGGATGGTTAGGAGGGGGGATCATACTTATACGTATTACAAGTAGATACTACATACTCGTTACCAATTAAAATCAATAAACAAGTTTCTTATACATAAATACTACTTTCACGAATGAATTCTTTGAAGAATCTCGCTATTATCCTTCATAGTATTGTAGAGGTCTTCACAAAAACTCATTATATTTCACAAAAAGTATAGATTTTAATATTTCTGCTGAGGGTTGAGTTTTTTTCAGATTGAATGTATTTCCATTTTACGTGAGATAATGACTTTTCCGGAACACGTTGGTCAAATCCGAGATGAATGATTACTTTACATTTATCCGATCGTGATTGGTATTCTGAATTATTGATGTTAAAGTATAAGTAAAAATGGGGTACGGACGTTTCGCCCCGCCGTTTCGCCTCCGACCGTTTCGCCCCCGCCGTTTCGCCTCTAGCCGTTTCGCCCCCTAACCGTTTCGCCCCCAAACCGTTTCGCCCCCGAAGTTTTACCTCTAGCTTTAGCCAGCTTCAGCTGTTTCCAGTTGCAGCACGAGGAGATAGCTAGTAGAATTTCTGCAATCGTTTTTTTTATTATTAAAAAATTGGTATTTGTGTTTATATTTTAGTGTTTTTAGTAGATACATATAAAGAAAGGCAAATCATTTAACATCTATATTCCGACGTCCAACCGGAATAAATTCAAAATTCAAAGTTGTACGCGATCCCACGCAAGTAATCAATAACTTGACGATTTATATTGCGACATAATTTTTATTTCTTGGATTAAAAAATTAAAAAAACCGGTTGCAACTGGAAACAGCTGAAGCTGGTTAAAGCTAGAGGTAAAACTTCGGTGGGAAAACGGTTCGGGGACGAAACGGTTAGGGGGCGCAACGGCTGGGGGCGAAACGGCGGGGGCGAAACGGTCGGGGGCGAAACGGCGGGGGCCAAACGTCCGTAAACCAGTAAAAATATATCAAATTCATTTAAAAGCCTTTAATCACAGTTCAGAGTTATCTAACTTGCAATACACGTTCCAGATCGACAATACCAATGGTAAATTACATCGTTTTAGTGGAATATTGTTAAATATATTTGTTAGCCATGCTCCATTGGGAATAAAAAGAGATAATTTTTAAGCTACTTATGAAATTTAGAGATAAAGCCAAAGTAAAGAGATTAAGAGTATTACAAATCCTTCAGAAACTAATTTTAAAACTAAAAATGCCAAAGAAGCATATTTTAATTACGTTTAGTTTCTAGATGATAATATTTTGTAGAAAAATTGAAGTCATTCTCATTAAGTAACAAACGACTTTCGGGATCCACATCCAGACATTAACTTTACCATGGAGATAGAAAGTAACAGCTTTCTTCCTTTCTTAGATGTACAGGTTTCTCGCCAGCCCAGTGGCAAACTTGGTCATTCTGTATATCGGAAACACTCACATTGATCGCTATCTACATGCCGATTCCCATCATCATCTTACACAAAAAGTCTCCGTTGCCAATTCGCTTGTACACCGGACTGTTTCCATATCCCAACCCGATAATGTTCACGCTGAATTAAACCATATTCGGAAAGCTTTTAGGAACAACGATTACCGTGCTAAGGATATACAGTCTGCCATCAATCGCCATCTTCATCTACGGCCACCAAAACCTCCAAACACCGATATTTCCGCAGCAATAGTCTTTCTTCCCTATATGCACTAAGTCACCGATCGCGTAGGAAAGTTTCTTCGAAAATTAAACATTAAAACAGTATTCAAACCCCCTAGCAAAGTTTCACAGGTTCTTCCTTCATTTAACGATAAATTAAACCACTATGTTTTTACAGCCCTTTGATTATATAATGCTGTATACACTGGTGAAATAGGACGTTCAGTAAAAATTCGCATCTCTGAACACCAGCACTGTTTCAAGTCGGGTCTCGTTTCATCATCAGCCATGGCCGAATACCAACGCGATACCGGCCCTAAGATACTTTTTGATGAAACTTCCATTATCTGCAAATCCCCATTCTTCTTTAGCAGAAAGATTCGCGAATCCATTGAGATTTACAAACACCCTAATAATCTCAATCGGGACGAAGGCTTTCCCCTTCCTTCTATGTGGAAAGTGCTAATTTCTAAGTCCCGTCCACCGTCACTCAACTGCGACGGCACTTGCCTATACGATCTTGCCTTTTTCCTTTCCATCGTTAGAAGAGTTTCGCCTCTGGCGTGGTTTACAAGTTGAGTTACTGTGCTCTTTTGCTTTTCCTCCTGATGAAACCCTTTACGAAAGTGGGCGAAACGTTGAATTCTTCGATCTTAATAATGACACGGTTACATCTTAGACCAGTAAGTTGAATTCTGGATTTTTCAAAGCTACTTGAAGAGGTTCTATTTCAACAACTCAATAAATATATAACAAACCATAACTTATTGCCTACTGTTCAATCTGGATTTAGATTAGGTCACAGTTGTACTTCAGCTTTTCTAACGGATGCCATTTATGCAGTTTTTTGACAGGGGATATTTTATTTTACTGTTCTCAGTGAACGACGCCAACGGTAAGATTTTTGTTATTGTGTATTACGAGCTTTAATAACGATATTGAAATCTGCTGATTTAGAAACACATGCAAGAAGTTTAATTCAGAATTACTTATCAAACAGAATGCAAAGTGTTAAACTGGCTCTCAGTTATCAATCCCATTGTATATG
Organism: Agriotes lineatus; assembly: GCA_940337035.1. Taxonomy (NCBI): domain Eukaryota; kingdom Metazoa; phylum Arthropoda; class Insecta; order Coleoptera; family Elateridae; genus Agriotes; species Agriotes lineatus. The sequence goes on from CALNHX010006293.1 coordinate 62,830, forward strand.
TCGCGGAGTACTACAAGGGTCTATACTAGGTCCGTTTTTATTTCCCACGAAAAAATCACCTTCCGAGATTTCTTCAGATCTTCACTTTTCAAGGTCCCTAGATGGCGAAAAAGAGGTTTACTTAATTCCGTCCGTCCGTCTGCTTGTCTGTCTGCCTGTCTGCCTGTCTGTCTGTCTGTCTGTCTGCCTGTCTGCCTGTCTGTTGGCAGTATAGCTCAAAAAGTATTTGTCGGAGGAAGACGATATTTTGCATACATATTATATATCTACCTCGCATGAAACCGGTATAATTTCATACAAATATATACAGGGTGAGCACCTTAACAAATAAAATTGAGTTTATTTATGAGTTAATTTTGAAACAGAAGGAAGTAATAACTTTCACATTCATATAAGACTCAATCGATACAGGATATCATAAAAGAGTAAAAACGTTTCAACAATAACACCCTTCTGTTCAACAGAGGCTCGGTGGCGTAGTTGGATTATTTAGTGTTACAATGTCGACGAGGGAAGTTCTGGGTAAAGCCTTTTACAGATTTTTATATTTTATATTCTTCAATACACATTAATCGCGTATCGAATACAAACTTATATGAATGTTTATATTGTTTATGCAGTTAAATATTAATAATGTAACTTCAGATGTACATCCAATCAGCGTCGTAGCGCCAAGGGGTAGTATATTTAGACTTATTATATACATAGTATTCACATTAGATTTACTTACGATGGAAACGATTTATCTATTTTTTTAAGACAAGCGGAGAGTTGCTGACCAATATTTATCTGCGATAAAGCAAGTGAGACGACCTCCTCGGATGTTTCTTCATCGCTTCATAGTAACCCTATATCTATTGTTAATTCATTAATACATATACATATATTGTATATTGTATATTCTGATTGTCAATTAATGATAAACATCTTTTGTCCACAGTTTAGAAGATGTACAGGACATAATTACGGGCAGACCTCGCAACTTGACTGACAAAGATACTATAAGGAAATAAATTTGGTTGAGGTAGAACCAAAGAGCATATAATGTTATATGTTCTTTGGTAGAACGATTGCAGCGAGACGTTGCAAAGTAGTTCATGACTGCGATATCGCAATTCAAAATGACATTAGGCGATTCCTAGGAACAGGATATAACCTTTAAATACTAGAACAGGGTTGGTCTAGATCCACGAATGAGAAAAATTACTATTTCCTGACAAAGCGTTTCTTTAAAACGTTTTATTAAAGAAAAAGAGTAGAAATGGAATTATTATAAAAAGAAACAAACATCAAGAAAGCGCTGAAACAATGTTATATACCGGTAATAGGAAAGGTTTGTTTTTTCCACTAGGACAGGAAGAATACATCTAATATGTGATGCAAAGAAACACAATATTTTACTTTTTCATTGTTTCTATCTTGTTCTTGTTAGTTTGGCGTATGCATTATCGGATAGCATGAGGGTCAAAGTCGCACTTGGCGATGTACAGTTTGTACACAGAGCAAATTATATTACACTGGCGTTATTTCTCAAAAGCACCTAATATTTATAAATATTTCTAAACTTACAAACTGCTTGAAATTAAATTATAATTTGATCATTTTAATTTTAATCTCGCAATAATTTGGTAACAGAAGAAAAACACAAGAAGCATTTTCTAGTGGTTGCTTGTTGCGGTTAAATTCGCCAACTTCGCTAACTTAGACTAGTTAAGATGACTTTCAAAACGTACAGCATAGAAATAACACTCAATTTGTTAAATTTCAATTTGTTTTATTTTATAGTATAACGTGACTGTAATTTCAATAAAATTGTGTATATATTTTTTCACTGTGCAGATACAGTAAAAATGCGGACTGAATGCAACTACTAATCAGCTGTAGATGGAAATCAAACACACTGTACCTAACTCCTTCTATTTTCAACTTTTACTGTTTTGCCGATATCTTTTTTTATACTGTTGGTCCGAGGTTTTATCCAAAAAGTAAACATTAACTCTTAAAGTTAATACAGTAGCAGAATGGTACATTTAAAAATAGAAATCTGTTTGATGTGTATGCATTTTGGAGAATTTAGCTGTTTGCCTGATTCGTATTGAAACACTCTGTACATGTAAACATGCACTCCTGATTTTCAGTTAAAAGTGTAAGAAGAAGATCGCGGGAGTTTCTTAGAAATGAGAACATCCATGTCTACTGGAGAAAGAGTTTAAAGTGAGGATCGGGTCAATATAATTAGGGTGTAAAAAACTCATATCTGAAAAGTTTTAGTCTACCTCCATGTACTTTAGTAACGATATATGCCGAAAAGGGAGGAGGACAACTTTTAGTCTGTTAAATAAATGTAGTTTATAATAATCGTTTTGTAGAAGTTGGGTGGGTGGGTGATTAACAACCTGTAAGATGCATAACAGATAAGGGCTTAGTAAAGAAAAAACACTGGATGACGGCAGAAACAGAACACCTCATCGAAGAAAGAAGAAGAAAAATACACCATGATGAAAAAACTAAACAAGGACATAAAAAATCATCCAGACGAGACAAGAATAAACACTATAATAAAGTCTGTGCTGTGCTTGGAAAATCATGCAAACCAACATGAAAGTTCTATAGTTACCTAGAGAATTCAGGCTGTACATTCAAATAATTGAGAATGAGAACAAAGAAATCACAACGAATATTAATGAAATACTAGAAGTATGTAGAGAATATTGTCAAAACCTTTACAAAATTATACCACAACAGACAGGCAGTGAAGAAGAAATAGTAACAATATCGTATGAAAACCAGCCATAGATATTGAAATACGAAGTCAAAGAGCCCATAAATAAACTAAATAACAATCAATCTGCAGAGCCCGACCAAACTACGGCGAAGATACTAAAAGCCATGTGTGAGACCGGGATGGAGGTTATCCACTCGCTATGTCAAAATTTGAATGGTGCCAATAGATAGTCATCCGACTTCAGAAGAGAGGATTGTCTAAAATATGCTTCAATTACAGGACGGTTTTATTAATATTTCATACGAATTTTCTATTAACTATAATTAATGAAAGATTAAAAACATATTTGTTTTCAAAAATATATATCAAAGCAGCGACATTCACAAAATATTTAGATGCCTTAGATATGCGGGTCTACAAAAGAATTCTTAGAATATCGTGGGCCCAACACCGTACCAATAAATCCACATTGGAAGAATTAAAGAGAAAGAAACGCCTATCAAATAAAATGAAGGAAAACTATCTTAGATATTTAGGACATATAGCCAAACAACCGGATACAGAAGAAAAATTCGGTAATCCAAAGTGAATGGCGAAAGACCACGGGAAAGATCACCCACAAGATGAACTGACCAAATAAAACCAGTTTTAGGAATAAGTGTTACGGAAGCAACGTATAACGCCAAAGATAGAGAGCAATTGAGATCAACTAGCATACAGAAAACACCATCATGTTATTGTACCCTAATAGAGTGAAAGGGCGAGGAAAGATGGACAAAATAATCTAAAAGAAAATTACCAAATAGAGGACAGCTCAAAATAGAAACGAATTTCAATAAAAAAGCATTTAGCAAGTGATCTCATTTAGTTACCTAAACGCACATTTATTAAGCCAAGGAAATTTGGTGTAACGAAGAGCAGATATAAGAACATTATGCCCAATAACCTGAAAACCCTGAAAGATGGAATAAGAAGTGAATCCATTCTTAAAACATGCCAAATTAAGGACACTGTGAGGTCGGTCACACAAACAAGTAAAGGTGGAATGGGCATATTACATTGTGAGGACAATTTGCTGTATTTTCTCCCTTTTTCGCATTTTCTCTCATTTTTAGTATTTGTTCCTGCATTATATGTCGCAATGTGCCTTATTGCATTCTAAGAATGTCGCCGTTGCCTGACGACCCCTTGTCTGCGGTTTTGTCGTTTATGCAGGCGAGAACTTCATCGAGGTCCATGCATATTGTTGACTTAGGATTTCATCATACTGGAACTATTCCACGCGGCCCACATGAGTTGAACAAAGTGCGAAGCTGAGTAGCGCGTGCGCCTTTTTATTTGGTTTTAGAATTTTACCCCGGAGCAATTCAATCAATTCTGATTCCCGCTCGCGCTTTGGTTGTGTTAACAAGTGGCTTCTTCGTGCTAAGTGTGCGTCCTCGTGGAGCTCGTTGCCCCTTTAAAAGTGCCTGTGAATTAAAAATTGACTATGTGCTTTTCGTTGGTTTTTGTGCCTACTGAAGTTTGTGAGTGTTTTCGTTTCTGGGCAACACTAGTCGTTCCGTGAAGATTAATGTCGGAGTTGAAGGGATATTAAATAAGGTAGTTGTGGTTGAAAAATATTTACTGGAAGGTTGCAAGACTTTCATCGTCTCTTTAGCGGATTTATTTACCGGATTTTCAAAGAAACCACCTCTATCTTAACCAGACGTCGTGTTGATCTCGCATGTTTTCGTCGTCTATTTACCCTTGGGAGATTATTACCGTTTCAACTCTTGACTGTGGCAAATATCGTCTCGAAGCCTTGTTCTCGCCTCCCCCGCCATGTTAAGCAGTTGCTGATTTTACTAGTTGCTGACAACTTCGGTGGACATCAATGTTGATTCTGCAAACCAGGTATTTGTTTCTAGTTATTTATAGTGCATAGTAAACCCTTTTTGCGACGCTGTTCGGGAGATGTGCGTGCGTAATTTAAGCTACCGTATGATGCGCCCGATTCAAAGAATATTGCCCTAGTAAATTTTGTTGTTGAATTTGCGATTGCTGATGTCACTATTGCAAGCAAGTAAACGGTGTTCCTGCCAAGTAATTTTAAAGCTACTAACCCATTTATTGGATTTCATGTTTGTGCAATTATTTCACATGTATTTAACTCAATAGATTTCATTTAATTAGGTATTTTATGCATTATTATTTCGTATACCAACGGTTCCATGTGTATTTTTATTGTGTTTTCTTTGTAAGGAATACAGAGGAGTTTAGGAGAAAATGAACTAAAGGTAAGTTCACTGATGCTGCCGCTGGTTGAGATCGAGCACTGCCAACACCCCTTAAGTTCCGTTTATGGTTTGCACTTTTACGTAGGCGGGTTTATCAACAAAAGTGGTGGCGTTATATATTTAACAGCTGTATTTCGTTTACCGGATTGTAGCCCTAATCTAAGGCCGTAAAAAACCCGCCCTTCTTGCTGAGCTTATTAGCCGGGGCAACCTTTGTTACAGTAAAGCCCTCTTGACAGTTTTTATTGCAACCAGCACTCGACCCTTGGCGTGTGCAAAATGATCGGTAAGTATGTCTCGCGCTTGTTATATTACTATTGATAATTTTCTTTCAATTCTGTCACTGGGCGTATCAGTGGACACAAACAGATATGTTGGGAAATATTTTATTCCATGCTTTTACACCCAGTGTCTTGCAGAGACATTGAGAAATTAACTTTAAGAAATTATTTACCGACAGCAATAGTTGATCACCCAATAATTTTCCAATGCTAATTTGGCTATGTCCGATAGTTGGTGAGACACACTGTAAATAAAACAACTATACAGAAAATAGATATACTTACCTTCTTCTACTTTTAATATAACATCCTCAGGCACTGTCGACAATAACACATGTAGTTTGGTTAACTACTGCAATGAACAAATCTGGTGTTGTCATTTTGACACATTACCTTGAATTTCTAAAATATTTGGAAGCTTTAACTATAAATTTCTACAATCAAAAGCAACTTAAGTAAAGTTTAATCACTAAAATATGCTGGTAACGAACATGACTATTATTTGTATAATTGATTGGTTATTGCATTAAGCTAGTTTTGAATATTTCGAATAAATCTAAAGAAAAAAGCGTCTAGTTGTGATATTTCCTATGATACATTTAAAATATACGAGTTGTTGTTTTTATTGTTACATTATAATATCGTTAATTGCATTTATTGTTCATTGATATGTTAAACAGTGTTTAATATGATCGCGTCCTAGAATGTTAAGATACATTTAACATGCATCCACTCGAAGGGACAATTTCCTCCGTGGCGGAGACAGCAATCTTTTTAATTTCATCTGGGATAACAAGGAACTCGTTTTGCGTTTCCATTTTAAGATTTTTATTTTGTTTACTACAGGCACTATAGCAACATCACACATATTCATGATAGTCCGATTTCGATTTAGCAGTTTTTAGTAATTATTATTGATTATCGATTATAAAATGGACAATAAACTAATGAACGCATTTCGAGGGGTAACAGTCTTAACATTTCTCACATAAATTACCACTCTTGCTCCGCTACGCTCGCTCGAGTGGTAAAAATATGCTCGAACGTTAAGACTGGGCAACCCCTCTAAATACTAAATACTAAAAAATGATCTAAAATAGTTTTAATACGCAGTTAATGCAACGATAGCACTACAACACACTGCCTGAGATGCATTCAATTCTGTCAATCTTCAAATGCTTGCTTTTTTAAACATCCAAGTAAGTAAGAATGACCCCATGGGTGATAGTGAGTATTCTTTCTATTGTCAATGCCGTTTTTCTTGCTTATTTTACACTTATTTTTACGTACTATATGCACTGGATATTCTAACCACACTATCTGCTCAACCTTTGTAGCTCACCTGCGATATTTCTTATAGCTACCACCAATATTATTGCAGGGTCACAATTTCCTACAAGTTTCGAAAGCATAACAAGGCTTGTTCGGCGCGCGAATAGCTGATCCAATTCCACCCCCACTTGCCACGTCACTGAATAATAATGGAGACAGGATGTAACTTTCACGACGCCTTTGCTGGATCTGGAATTTTTCAAATGCTTCTTTATCTACACTGACGTAAGTTTTTTGCTGCCATTGAAGTTTGTACATAATGCGAATGTGTCTGTCATTTGTTTGATTTAGGATCTGAATTAATGTTACGTGATTCATAATTTTATAAAGCATTCTAATGTTATCAATTAAAATGAAATTCTTCTTTACTGAACAATTTTATCGTCTTTAAAGGACCTTCTAAAAATGCCGTTTTTTTGGTGCAGTTAACAGTTGACGAGGAAGTGCATACACTTTCGTGGCTTCAGAGCTTATATATAAATATATATAAATCTATCTCTTTTAAGACCGATAATATAGGTTACAAACCATTGTATTAATTTGTTGTTTCCTTCTTTTTGTATATATTTTGTAAAAGCAATTTGAAGTAATTTAATTTTATGGGCTTCTAATCTAACTTAAATTAATTATCGGCAGTTTAAGGAATGAATGAATACAATTTAATTATTTTTTCTTCACCTTCTTTTTTCGTGCTAGGAAGTTTATTGTATGCTTGTATGTACCTTATCTATTATGTGTTTACTTTTAAGGGTTGATATTTTTCACTTTGTATATATCTATAAATTCTTATTATGAAACGCACGAAAGAACTATTACAGAAAGGGCAAGTACCTTTCATGACTCGAGGTCACAAAATATAGCGAGGGATGGCGGCGGCAAGGGATGCTAATATGCCGATTTTATACTCAAACTGTGTAAAACACAGATTTTCATGAGCCATAAAACGTCTTCAAAACACGAACCGCTCAAAGCATAAAAGTGATCAAAAGTAGGTACAATCTAAGTCTGAAATGGAGTTAAAGTGAGGGTGGCGTGCGTGTATCAATACATTATTACGTCATTATGCGGCGCGTGGCGGCCGACAGGCATATGTTTTACGCACGATTTCGCTTCAACACGAAAACAGGTTCCGGTTCTCAATGCATACGGAGCGGTTCAGGCTTGGGAAGACTTTTGAATTACAGAAATTTTGCTTCTAATGGATCCAGACGATGATGAGGGTTCGGTGGTGACACCCTAAGCTAAAAGTAAGAGTTGAGAAAACCTTACCCTTGAAACAAATAGCTTTCGAATTGCCAAGAAATTACTATTTCTAAAGTATAGTAAGTTAGACTTGCTAAAGCAAAGCAAGTCTCTCATTCAACAGTTTTGAACTCTTACCTATACATACAATGGTGCAACCTAAAAACTGCTTCAAAGGTATCTTCTGTTTGGATCTAATAATACTAGATCTATATATAGTGTAATAATTTGACCTCCAGCTATTGGCTGAGATTCGAAATAAACTGATTGTCAACGCCTATACATCAGTTGGAAGTGCCGCTCCATAGAAGTCTCTGGCTGTCTGTAGAAAAAATCTCTATGCCATCGTCAATGCCTTCTGTAAAAATAGCCGATTTCAAATTTTCGCCTGATTGCCCATGACAAATCTGCGATGGAGCGTCGACCCAGCGCCGCGGTGGCGACGCTTCTCAGTAACCATTACGCACCCCTCTAATGGCAATGATTTACGACACATAGAAAAGGCGTGACTAATACTTTCAACCTTTCTTACGACATTAAGTTCGAATCCGGGATCGAGCACTTAGGGGTTGGCAAGGTGCAAATGAAAGAAATGCTTTATAAAACCGAACATCATTTATTAATCTATTTCATATAATAAATACATAACATTTATACATTTCCGTTTTTTTGGGTAGCCATTTTGTGAATGGCTTCTTAACAAAATGGCCGTGGTATACACATCCGACATTTATTATATAGGACTAGCAGTACACTTGATATTTTTTGTTTTTATTTTTACGTTTACATTTGTGATTTTTGAACCACGTTTGCTGGGCTTTATGCTGAAGCGGTACAACAATTGGCTAATTTTGTAATCGTTATGTACAAATGGGAATGTCATAAAATCACAAAAATAATATATAGTTTATATTACAGCAGATGAATAATAGTGTTACTGAGAATTTGTTTGCTTGGATGGGCACGTGATAAAATAAAACTGGCAATCGACACAGAAATACATGTTACTAGCGGCATCCTCAAAATGTACCCCATTAGTATATTTGTTTGACAGATGCCTCTATATAGAGTTTAGCATTATAACAAAAACGTATGGGAGAAATCTTGTGATTTCGTACAGAGACATCGAAAAAGATTGAAGACCACTTGACCACGTAATACAGGCAACCCCTTTAACACTGTTGGCAACAGCTAAATCTGACCGTAGCAGTGGCGTGCCACATAGTAAAGAATTTATACATTATAAAAAGCAATTTACCAGAATCAACTCAAAAGGAAGTAACTTTTCTGTGAATAGAACTGTTGTTGATGCAAAGGAAGATTAGTACAACGTGATAATTCACAACTATACCACCAACGACAATGCTCAAAAATTGGTGCTTGCGTGCAAAAATATAGTTTACTTTACACCTTGTATAGCTTTCATAATGTCATTAGTAATGCGAAACTAATATCACTACTGCATTTATTAAATCTGCACACTTTTAAGTTTTAAAATAAATTTTAACACACGTTATTACTTGAAGAGAAGAAAAGAAACATATGTTGTACAGGTATTTACATGAGATATGTATTCTGTTATAAGATTTTAATAAGTTAACAATTTAATCTAAAGTAACTGTAATTGTGATTCTACAATAGTAACATTTTTAGCAATTAGTTTTAGAGGTATTATTAGTTAGCAGTGTTTGGTTTAGAGTGCCTTACTCCATGGAGGAGTTAGGCCTATTACTATGTGAGCCATGGCCACTGTTTATAACTTTTGTTGTTTTTCTTGTATATCAATTTTCTTTTTTCAAATAATAAACTAAAACCAGTTATAGGTTCTGTTACGTAATATTTTTGTTCCTCGGAACTTTTTTTGTAAATACCCATGTAACTATTAAATATTTTATATATTATAATATTTAGTCAAATTTAAATTTTAGGGTCGAGCACCTTTTTTTTTATATAATAAATACAAATATTATAAAGAATAAGTCTGTAATGCATTATTTTGTACGGTATGATATATTCCGGAGTCGGTGTCAAAGTATACAGCTTTGAGGCGACAATGTCTGAATTGAGGTAAACAAATTCTCAGTAACTGTACGGTACAAACCACACTTTTTAAAAATAAACCTAACGAGTTCACATTGCAAGTTAAAAATGAATACAAAATTTAGATCTACTAAAAAAGTTAAAAATATATTCTTGTGTATTATATATCACAGTCCCGCTCTTGCGGTTCGTGTACCTACCCTAACATTTCAGATTTTACAAACACATATACTGATTGCACTGATATACGGTTACCATATTGCCAAAAATACCTCATTTGGTTCTGACTAGAAAAGATATATGAACAGGACAACTCTATTTCTACGTACAGTCTTCTACGTCCTTCTATGACTACAAGAGATTGGCAAATTAGGTACGATAGTTTATAATTATACACATTTCTCTATTCTAGTTATTATTATTCATCAACAACATTTACTTGCGTGTCCTATACTCATTTCTGGTTGCACTCACTTTAGACGGCGCTTCTCACACGGGTAGTCGTTTGCTCCACTCCGCCCCTGGTGAAGCGGAGGGGGCCGGTCATGCGTAGTGCGGGTACGACCCCAGTGGCGGGGCACCTAGGTGGGGCCCTGGGTGATGGCTGATCGAATGCGTGGTGGCGGCGATGTTTGAGTACAGATTTGCACTGGGGTTGCTCCAGTATGATCCGGGAGATGGGAATATCGACGCTGGAACAAATATAAATGTTAAATAATTCAGCGTCGCCGTCGGTTAGATTTTTCACCTACAAAAATATTGAGTATAAAAATTCTTTGCCACTAGAAAGAGGTTAAGAACTCGCATTCTGAACACTTAAGGGTCTGGAGGACAACGCTTGGTTATTTTGACGTAAGCAATTATTTCTGTTTTATTTCCTAATATTAGCCCTAGTTATCTACTTTACCTATAGTTTCATCTAACATCTACTTAATTTATGTTTTGTTTAAAGGATATAGGCAGTTTTATTTGCTGTTCCTAATATTACCCACAGTTATGCGTTGGTTTGAAATCCGAAATTTTCCCTTCATGGGTAATGTGATATTTCCTATTTTGTTGGGCACCTCTAAAAACGTTATTTTGATTAATCAGCTCTGGGTGTCTAATATTTACCTGTTTGGTAACCGAAGCATGTGTTTTGAAGATTTGGAGGTTAAGTATATCCTAATATTCCGCTAGTGATTTTTGGTGTATGAATTGAAACAGTTAAGACGTTATTCATCGGGTTAGGTGGTGTCTCTGGTCACGCAGGTGTGGCATTACTCGCAATGTTTATTCCCGTTATTACATTATCTGATCGTATCTGCGCGTGATATTTGGTACTGCCATAGATTTTCAGGCGTCTTCTGTTGGAGTTTACGTTTTGTCGACTATATTTCGCTAAATGATTTTTCTTGCAGTGTTGACTCTTAGTAACTTCCCTCTTCAGGTTTTCTAGGGTTATTTCGTCCCACTATGGTGGTGAAACCGAGTATCGCTTTTGTTTGGTTTTTTAATGGCCCGAGCTCGCGAAAAGAAAACAAAACCATTGATATTTTAGGAGACCTCGCATCTTGCCTTTTTAGGAATTTTGACTTCTTTTGGACTTGGTTTTCATAGGACGCTGGATTCAACAGATGAGATACAACCGTGCTTTAATTTAGATAAATATTTTTCCGCAATTCAAAATGTATTGGAGTGTCTAAGTGTATGAGCTTATGATATTTAAATTTTTCTATTTGGACTGATTTAATAGCGATTTATATGTGTATTTCGTACGTATCATGCGTTTTGTTTATGCGTGCGTTAATCTTACTTTTGAGATTAAAATACACACGTTATGCTGTGAACGTTACGTGTACACGTCGTGGGTTTGGTATTGAGTGCGCCTTAATCAATTACGTATCTTGTTTTAGAGATCATAGATTCAATATTCTTTACGGTACGGAACTGTCCTCCCTTGTTATTCGTCTGCATTTATTGGAAATAACTATCACGTTAATTGTGCTGTATTTATGTCTTTTCTTTCTATAAAGGTTATAGCTTATCTAATTAAGATATCTTCCTTCAATATAAGTTGCGATTACCAGATCACCGGGTGTCTTTCAACTTAGATTCGCGAGTTATTGAATAATAAGTTAGTGGCACCCCTATTTGGTCTTAATCATTTAGTGTTAACCCACCTCTGCCAGAGGCAAATCTTTTTTGCAATTTAGATTGCAATAAAATTTTAAATCTTCGCATTCCTCCTTCCGATCGTTAGAAGAGTTTCGGCTCTGGCGTGGTTTACAAGTTGAGATATCGTGCTCTTTCGCTTATCGCTTACCGATGAAGCCACTTACGAATGGTGAAACGTTGAGTTCTTCGATTTCAATAATGACACAGTCCAATATCGGAAGTCGTTCATTACATAACGACAATGGTCGTGAAAGCCTCCTAAATCAGATAGTGGTGGGAATCATATTCATGGGCATAATTTATTGTTAATGCTATTATTTACATCAAGTTATAAATAACAATTATTTAATATTCTAAAGATATCAATATGGATGGATTATTTTTATTGTGCATGGAACTTCACTTCGTCTTTGATAGTCGTTGCTTCCAAGCAATGCGTTTTGTTGTGGGCGAGACAAAGTCATCTATGATGTACTCCCTCTCATCACGGCACACTGGATTTATGTGGCGTGTTAATGCAATTCATTTGTCCCGTCATCATAGAAAGGCAATTTGCAATAATTTATGGGGTGTTTCGACGCCGCGATAATTTACAAAATATGCATTTAATCTGAAAGACGTTGCGATACAAGAAAGGCACACAAATTAGCTCCCCCATGTTTATTCAAAACTTAAGAAATGTTTGCTATTCAAATGCGCTGTGGATGACAACTGACAAGTGCAGCCAACTTCTTGTTGTTTGCTCTACACTTTCGCTTGCTGCTTTGTTGGAAGTTTGGCGATACCAGTAGATAAACAGCCAGAATTCAATTTTGTAAATGGCGTCAAAATTAAGCTTTTGGATCTTGTCGAGAGCGCTTCTCTTTCCGCAATAATTTTGCCCCTGCCTATAAAATCCGCAGGAGAATCCCGAAATATCCATTAATAGTGATTTCTGATGTCCGCGTATGCAGTAAAGGGCATTAGGGTAGTTTGTTAACAATATTCTTATTTGGGAGGGGCCGATTAAATGACGGGTAATGTGCTCTCGAGGGGCGAAACAATACACAATCAGGGCATTACGTCATTAAGGGGGTGCAAGTGTTACTACGTACGTGTTACGAGAGCCTACGCTGCTCCACTTGTGACTTGCATGTTAATTCCTTTTAAGATTTTGTCGACCGTTTCGAGTTGTTGGCAAATTCTCGAAAATGAATTTTCAAAACATAGCGAAATAAACTGTTGTGGAGCTGTATGTTAAACAATTAATTATCGATAAATATCTTTAGACTCAAGTAAAAAGATATAGTTTTTTGGAATAAACATTTATATGGATTGAGGGTTTTCATATATAAATTTTGATGGTTCAATACGTTAAAGATTGATTTACGATAATAAATATTTTACTTTGACTGTTTGCAATTTTTCACTCCAAACTGATTCTTAGAAATTAATAGAGCAAACGAAAATGGTTTATTAGATTTTGTAATTTTTCTTAGTTAATGACAAAGATGCTACATTATATCAAAAACATTACTTTAATAGAGATTGCTGAGACTGATATGACTTCACATGGGTAGATGATACGATTTAGCAGGTATTGCTGACCCATGATGATAAAACTCTATAGCGTTTAAAATGTCTATAGCCTAACTATGAGGTAATTTGATTATTATCTCTTTCTACAGTTTATAATATCTAGACGAACTAAAAGAATATGGAAATCAGCCTACCAAGAATAGAAGACTGGGGCAAACTCAACTCAGATCTAATCAGAAAGCAAGAAGTAGAAGAACTGACCAACAGGCTTAAAATAAATCATTAGAACGAGTAATATTATAATGGGTGATATACATAAGAGTTCTATTACATCAATTTAGTAAAATTATTCCACGCTAATAGCATAATAATAAAGGGATTAAGTGGGAGACGCTTGTAGAAGAGAACGAAGAACAAAAAGTTATCCCGCAGGTGCGCGAAGACAATTAAATGATACTTGGCCTAGTTAGGCATGACAACGGATCTCACGCGGCTGAAAGCCGTTCAAAACAAGTTCCGTGACCTCAGTGACTGTACAAAGTTGAGCTTTTCGGACAGGGGCGACCATACCGCACAAAATCAAACGAGGCATTGACAAGCCACAATGCGTAACGCTTTTTATCCGTAACAATTTTTTTGATTAATGTTCTGTCTTAAGCACTGGCTGGAAGTTCATTCTAAATATACTCTTAAAATAGTGCATGCTACGCTTTGTTGCGCTGATTTAAATTTTTGAGATTTGACGACAAAAGTCGTTTCTGCTCCATTTATAATAACTGGTAAAACACATAAATCAAAGGCTTTGCTTTTTAAACTGTTAGACATACTGTTCTTAAAGATTAGCTTTATTCTTCTTACTTTTTTACTTGAAGACCTTTATATCTAGTAAGGTGTCCTAAATATTTTTTTCAACATTTTCTAGATGCCGATGCCGTCTAGTTACAATTCGCTTTTAATGTATTCATTTCCAACCCTACTCTTTTCTAGCTCTTCGATACCATAGTTATTGTCTCCGTTAATGTTGATATCTATACTGTTTCAATCCATTTGTTTGACTACGTCTTTCAAAGCCATTTTAAACAGTTTTCGCGAAATGGTAGCACGTTTTCGTAGTAGTGGACGTGATGAACATGGCGGCACGATTGAAATGAAGAAGGGTCTGGAACATAGCTAGACTGAACGATAACAGATTCACCAAACTATGCTGGAGTAGAGTTAAGTAGATATTAAGAACTCACAAAACGACAGATGGCAGAAGCTAAAAACAAAAATTATTAAAAACAATTTGAGAAGACAAAAAAGTAAATTAAGAAGAAAATTAATATTTTGGATAGATTATTTATTCGATATCTCTCCGAGCCGAAAGAGATTTGATGCACTGGGGAATATTTAGTAATAGTAAAGCAATTTGTATATTTTTATTGGTACTGCATGCAGCTTAAATGTTAATATGAACATTTCAATATCGAAAACAAAAGCCATGGTTATAGCACGAGAACCTACATGATGCAAACTCGACATGGAAAAGTAATCGATCAAGTAACGAAGTATACATATCTTGGGGTAATCATGACAAGGGATAGAAATTTATCTTCCGAAACTGTGAACCAAACCATAAAAACAACCCAAAGTGCAAGATACCTGAACAGCGTTATATGGAAAAACAAACATATCAAGAGAAAGAAAAGTGAGAGTATATAAAGCAATAATTGACTTTTGAAAGGACTGGGTGAAAATTTCCGTCTATGCATGTATGTATGTATGTTTCACACATAGCGGCGAATGTTACGGATGGAGTTTCATGAAAACTTACAGAGATGTTTTATAAAGCTTTGGAATCATGGTGTCAGACTTTGGTTTCACTGCGTTGCAGCATTCGTTGTCAGGAGGCCCAAATACCCCAAAAAAAATGTAAAAAAAAAACAATTTAAGAAAAAGGACTTAACGATTTTGATAATTTTTTACAGAAAATATATCTTTCGTACTCATAAGCGATACCATATAGTCAGTATTTATCCAAAAATTACAGGGAAGAAGATATGTGAAGGGCGAGTTTCATTTGAGTGCCACGGCCAATAAGACACCTACTATCACAAACTTTCCCATTGGCCCTATTCCGGATGTGACGCTCCAAAATTGTGTTTGCACCTTGCATGATAGTTATTACCTACGCTTGGAAGGTGGTGGTGTATTTGTCTAATAATAAACTTTCTTGGAGGTCTAGTTTATTTGAAAAGGTACCTGTTCTTGTATCTTCTACTGTTTTAAATCCATCCGTGAAAATGAATATGTCAGGTTCAGATGTAGTTTCACCATAGTGTACCATAATTGAAGTAATATCACCCATTAATCATAAGAAAAAAATTACGCATACGGCTACCTCTAATATATGTAGAAACAAATGATATACCTGGTGATTGTGTTTCTGATTTGCATAAAGTATGATATTACGATTGTCAAAAAGTGCAATGCAATTCAGTGAGTCTAAAATGAAGAAAATTGACAATTTCTTTTTTCCCATTAAACATTTTTTCTGCCGTCTGCCAATTTAGTTGCTTTTAATGGGTTTGTGTTCATCATCATTTGCTTGGACTAAACCAAGTACCACTTTGATACGTTGATAAAAGGAGTTAGTATGGCTGAAGGCTTTATTCACATTGCAAATGTCGTAATTCCGTATATACTAGGTGTAAGGCAAAGTAGATAGGTAAAAGTTTCAACAGACAATTTGGTTTTTGACAAAGCGAATCGATGATCATCTTATAACCGCAATAGGGTATTTTTAAATAATTCCTTCATCACTGATTAAGTCAAAATAGTAATAGTTGCACACATTCATTTTCAACATATTCAATATTCTCATTTTAAGACAAATTAAAATATGTTATCGAATACCGTTAGTGTAGTCATAAACTTTTTACTTTCGCTTGATCATCACAACTTTGGAGTATGCCGACTATGGATTTTAATACAATTTTTTTTGTATATTGTAGTTGAAACCGGCTTTCCTAGATCCCTTGCCAGCAATGGCTGTTTTCACAGTAAAGCCCAAGCCAACTTGTAATTTTTTATATGTATTTTCTTATTACAACATTTAATATTGTATTTTAGAATTGTAAATATTAGCGAAGCCGGTCCTGCGCTGGAAATGTATTGTTAAGTTCAGTTTAACGGGAGTGCAGCAAGAAATACACGCTATCCGTGGGACGAAGATAGTTTCACCCAAAGAAGAAGGCAGTCGCGATTCGCCCAACATTCGGGGCGGACCTGCGGGTGACTCGAATCCTGCCCAAGTGCATTGTGCAAGTCACTTTGAGGTAAATAATTAAAAGCGGCATAAGTCCTGCAGTAAATCGAATACTGCACAAAGTTTCAAAATGTAGCAAACACGTGTTTTTCGGGTGTACCGGTGAGTACACAATTTTGTGCTGTCAGTTTAGAAACGTCGATTTCTGCTGCACTAAAAGGTGAGTTTGTCACAAGTTGTGACGTCATTTAGATGAGGGGTGTCCAAGCTTGCAATAGGGGGTTCCCTAGCATCACACCAGCCAGGAGCAGGCGATACAATCGAATATGTGCTAAATCCAAGGGTATACAGCAGTGTTCCAGGTAAGATGTTTTCGGGCTAACACGATCAGATTACGTTTAATTGCGAGCTTCTGCAATCGGGAAGGAATGTGTTTTATCATCGATAAACAGGGCCGGCTTCAAATAAGTATCGACATTGTGTTTTTGTTAAAGACGTTTAGAATCTGCGTTTTTAAAAGATAATTATTAGAACGTTATTTTGATATGTTTTTTATTAATGAGTGTTTGATATGTTTGAATGTACACGCTAGTAGATCCAGCTCTCGCAAGTAGTACGATTGAATTTTAGTTTTTATTTGAATTTCTTTGATTTGATTTGTGCTGGTTGTGTTTTAAAGCGAATAGATTGACGTAAACAAATTGGCATTAGTTAGTTATTTTCATTTCGAGACAAAACTACGAGAGGGACCAGGTTCCTGTTTTGGTAAATAGTGATCTTTCATAAGCCACTATTTGAGAGAGTAAGAAATATTCATGTTCACTGAGCTAGCTAAGGGTTTAAAAAGGGAAAATAATTATTTAAATATTAAGGTGTACGAGACGTCTTGTTTAAAGGTACCGTATCGACGGAAGGGTGAAGAGAGGACCATTTCATAGTTTTCAATGGATATAGAAAAAACGCTTTAACCTTACCTGTGGAGTTTGGAATACCGGCATGTGGACTCATGAAGCCTCCCAGTTTCGCACTGTGGTGGTACGAGCTCATGAAGAGCTCACTTTGATATTTGTAACTGCTGGGGTCGCTTGTCGCCGGTTGCGTCGCAGCTGCCAGCCCTTGGAAGTCGAATTTGTAGGCGTACCTCTTACCATGTACTTTCGTCATTATGTTTTTGTCATAGTAATATCTGAAACAAAATTTCTTTTACATATTGTCCTGTTTATGGACGCAAGAATTTTTTAGTAGATGATGTTAGCCAGTACGTTCGCCTTATTATGCTTGCGAATCGGTCTCCCCTTTTTAGAAGTTTTTAGACGTTAAAACTTCACGATTGCCAACATTTAATTAGAAAATGTTCGAGATCGGTTTTTCTGTTCAAGAGCTTGGGGATTTACCACTACATTATACTTTGCTACTGTTACATACAGTGCATTACTAAAATTATTATCGTTATAGTTAACCTTGACCGGCACCGAAAATTGAATTCGCAACTAATCGATAAATGAGAAGAGCTCGTCAGCAAGGCCGTCAAAAAATAGGACCAATTAGGAGACGCCTCGTATAGATACATGTGTGGCTGTTGATACGTGTCGACAATGACATACTGAGTGTATGCGTGCGTAGCCGGTACAAAGGCGACTCCGAAGCATATTAGTACGTCCGGTGTATTCCAGCATGTTCCGGGTCCGGAGGACTCCGGAGACTGTTACATCCTCCGGATTCCGCTGCCGCCGTCCTTATTGATTTCGCAATTATATCTGCAGTCCGATCCGGAAATTATATAGGCGTCCTTTGCTAGCAAGGGGTTCCCTTCATCGGGGTTTACCTTTCATGAAAGCCTTGAGCTTTTCCCGCTGACAGATCAAAGAATGAGAATTCGCAATGATTTCCATTCAGTGCGAAGTAGTTGCTACATAATGGTACTTAACTCATTCGGGTATTTTTATTTGTCATTATGGAAAGTCGCCAACATTAGTATAATTTGACATGTTTAGATCATATAGTAATGTTATGAATTTTGTCGTGAAATAACTTTATACTACTTTGAATATAATGTGTTGTCTTTATAATGAGTTTAGTTTCTGTTGGATCTACATTGTCATTTTTAAATGAAAATTAATTTTTATCATCTGTTAATATTTTTAAAATATGGCAGAATATCCAAAAGCAACATAAATAAGGTTAATATTAAAATTTTATTAAATTATTCCCTCTTACACTCTGGATAAGCTCATTGTCCAGACTAATTCGAATCCTTGACGGTTACGGTTGTGAGTAAGTATTAGGAAAAATGGTTTTTATGGGCGCCAGTTGTCGTATAGCGGTAACCATAACTTCAGGCTAATCAGCAGACTAAATAGACTTCACTTATCGTTGAAGGTCTCTCTCTCACACTAGGCTATTCAAAAACACTACATTTGTCATCCTCCAAAGTCACCCAGAAGTTAAATTACTAAGATATAAAAATTACAAAGGGGCTCCTTATATTCGACCAACCCTTAATTTAAAGTTACTAATATATAAAAATTTAGCCGAGGTTCTTATATCCAAAATAAACCCATAAAGTTACTATTAATGAATATAAAACTTAAGCGGAGTGTTTGTATTCGAAATGGACTCAGGCAGATATTATAAACAAATATAAAAATTAGATCGCGTTCGTGACACTCTAAAAACGGCAATTCAGAAGTTAAAATTGTCAAATATATGTCGTTACCACAAAATCACGATGTGAAATAGTATGCGGGCTTATATTATAAATAAATTGAACTTACTATTCGCCCGAATCCCAAACGCGAAGACACTGTAATTAAAGGAGCTCAGGTACTTATAAAGCTATGCCCTTAAACGTAATCCGCACAGGTGACGTTTATCACACATACCTTTGGATAATAAAGCGCATTCATAATTACATGCTATGGGCTCAGAGTAAATGAGTTTTGTATATCATCTTAACAAACAATTGTACAAGTCGAATAAACTCCAAAATGAATTAAAGAGACAAGCTAAAAGCCTGTCTGAAATCAAAAATTAATTACTATTATAAAATAATAGCAGGCAGCAAAGGTTAACTATAAATAAAGTTCAACGAGTTATCCTGTTTAAAATTACTATAAACCCGGAAGTATATTATCGAATTTTAAGCGCTTGATCGCTTGGATGAAGCACGTATGGGGGTTTTAGGGATTTTTATTGCTAAAGTAGAGCGACCCCATGCGGAGATAGGACAGTAAAACAAAAAAACCTAACTTTGCGTTATCCAAGATGCCGCAGATCAAATAGCGGTGTCGTGATTTTAGATACGTTTCAAGGCTCTCCAGGTCCATAAGCCGAAAGATACGGAATACGCAGGTGGAAAACAAATGTAGACTAACGTGGCAAAGTGTGAAAAATCAGCACATTGCCCAGAGAAAATTAGGATTAACATAAATACGCCATAATAAATGCACCATATGGAATGGCGAAGGCTTGGGGAAAGAAATCCTGCTTCCTAAGCATCTGTCGACCGCAAGCCGCTTTCTAATAACAGCAGAAGAAAAGTATCAAATTTCTTGGAAAACCGAAAGAGGCCTGCACCATCAAATATAAGCGCCTGCTCCCAACAAGAGCAAAGTATCAAATTGAAATGCTCAAAATAACTTGACTAAAATGACCTAATTACAAGAAACAACATAGCTACCCTCAAAGAAAATCCACTAAAAGGTGATTTTACAAAAGCGCTAAAAGAGCTACCGCGTAACGACAAAAAGAAACCTATTTGGGCCGTTTTGGGGTGTGTTTCCCAAAATTAAGTGGTTTCATTTGGTTATAATAATTATAGAATATTTAGAGATATATTAAACCTATCTTGATGAAGATACAACACACGGCCGATAACTACTGATACACAAACGACGATTATTTCCATGTAAGGTAAGAGATGCATTTTGGGAGTACGGTTACGTCAACAGAGTAAGGTAGGCGTAATAGCAGATGAATAACACATTCTTCTTTTAGATCGTACGCTATTTAATTAAAGTCTAGTACAATGGCACATTTATTAATTCAATTATAGTGAAATAAAAACTAATTTGTTTAAAATGTTCATACCATTTACACTGTGAAACTCTGAAATCAAAGCTACACTGTTACCACTATAGCTCTGTAGCTATTACAGTACAAGATACAGAAATTATAGAGAGAAGCAGTGCAAATTAGGAATTTACATAGACGAATATTTTACTTCGACACGAAGTATGTATACGAAGTATTGAAATTCCCTCATATCGAAAACCACTCTTAGTCAAATATCTCTAAAACCGACTAATGAACCCACTATACCAAATATCCGCCTCGGCTGTGCGGATCTTTTGGTGAAGACCCCAGCCCATTAGATCCCTCCCTCGTATTGGGGGGGGGGGGGGGGCTAAACGTGCTGTGCGGTGTACGTATGTTCGTATGTGTACACGATTCCGGTAGCTAGGAACCTTTCTGAAGTCTTGGATTTCTTTTATACGATAGGTCGTCCGAAATGAAGGCAACATCAACTTTTGAGGTATGGTCGAAGACAAAAATCTAAAGGTATGGCACTCTCTGATCGTTTTTATATAACACTAAAACCTCGCTAAACCGACATATAAATAAAAATCAAAGTCTCGATATACCGACATCAATTCAGAAATGACGGTCAACCTATTCTAAGTTCCCACGCGTGACCCACGTGCCATGGGTGCAAACCACGTGCCATGGGTATGACCCAAGTGCCATGAGCCAAGCAATAGTTGCCAACCCTCAAAATGTCCGTATACGTCCGGTTGTTGTTATTTTCCTTAATAGTAATTTGATTCAATTTGAAAATAAACGCGAAGATAAGGTGCCGAAGTATTCTTGGAAAGCACTGAAGGGCGCGTATTAATAGTTTTTATAACAATAGACTGGTTCATAACATGTGCACTGTGAAGTGCGTATTGGCAATTTTTATGATAAATAACTGGTTCATAACATTTCATTGTACTAGCAATATTTTGTGTTTATTTTGCATTTTCCATGATTTCAAACGACTGTTTACAAGATTTAATATTAATTGTGTAAACAAGGTACACGATATAATTCCTTATACGCAATAATTTTAGAGAAATGGTATTGGTAACATACGTATGTGTCGATTGCGGCCTTTTTATGGGGTTCGAAAAAACTTAAAAACAGTTATACCGCAATCCTATGTTACGACTACAGCGGTATATTTCCGAAATAAGGACTGATATTTGGGGATTTAAATTAGGCTAGAGTTTATTTTGTAAATTTTACTGTACTGATTTTAGAAAAGTGGTTTTAGTGGAAGTGGAGATATTTTTGATGTGGTTGGATACTTGCCATAGACATTTATTTTTAAAATAATTGACATCCCAACAGATTGCGCTAAAATGGTAGATGTAATATAATACAATGTATTTACGATGGTTTGAATGTTTGAACGGCACATGCTAGTACTTTTCTTCTTAGATTTACCTTTGTCATATTGAAGGTATTGGAGGTTTGAGTGTTAATACATAATTGTACAATGCAACAACAACAATACAACCATATCAAAAATATCTTTATTTCCACTAAAAACACTTTCCCAAAATCAGTACAGTAAAATAGTTGTCTCTGTACATCGTAGAACGTAGAGTATTCTACATGCTCATTTTTAACTGTCATAACATGTAACTGCTTCTTGTAACCTGTTTTACCAGCAATAGAAATGGGCAAATTTTTTACGTGAAGTTACTTGTTGTAATGAAACTAATAACTTTCCATTACCAATAATGTGTGTATTATTTAAACCAAATATTGAATTAAATGTGAGGTTATGTATCCAACCATATGATGTAATGCACGACACGATTTCAATAATTCCAAAGTTAACTACACCCAAAATTCAAATGAACACCTATTATTAATTCATTGAGATCGAACATTTGTAACTCTTATATCTATACTTCTTCTTTGGTCTAGTTTATGTCCGGCTACATATTTTAAGAACTTTAGTCATGGTTCAATTTTCACATCCATATAGATGAGTCGGAACAGCCATTGCATTGTAAAATTTAAAAAGCGTATCCGCTGTTGTACCTTTCAATATTCTTCTTATTGTGCCAAATAGATATTGAAAATTGTTTATTTTACCATTTATGTCGCTGTGATTAGCATTGTATGAGATATTATACCCAAAGTAATTACAACTTATTGACTTGGTCTAACGTTTTGTTGTTTAATACAGTTTTAGCTCGTAGATTTTTGTTGCCATAGAATGCTAGTATTTTAGATAGATTGAAAGATGTTGCTACCGAGTTAAGTTCTTGGACGGTTTGATGTAGATCATTTTCTGTTTTAGCCATTATCGCCTGATCATTATCAAAAAGTATGGTGTCCAATTTTTGTTCCACTGATATGGAAATATCTTTATATTTTTGCCACACTGGGCACATTTGTCTCACATCTTGGTTAATTTCAATTTATTTATCGATTTGCGCTAATGCAAATTATATTAGCGCCTGCATGTAAATTCTGAGCTGTTGTAATTACATGTTGAAGAAATCCCTTCTCTTGCATTACAACCCATAGTTGGTTTCTGTTGACTCTATAAAAAGTCTTTTGATAATCAACAAACGGGATAAATGTAGGCAAGTTGTACTCTCTGCGTTTCTTTATTTATATGAGCGGTAGTAAATACACAGTTGGAGCAAGATATTTATTTCGGAAATCCATTTTGTGCTTTGGTAAGCATATTAATAATGTATTGTATTATCTGTAACCTCATTTACCTTGCGGTGTATAGGCTGGTAATTCGTACGCTAGCATCTGGCGGTACAATGCTCAACTTGCCCCGAATTACGAGATACAAAGTTGGATCACGCCTTTTGTGCTTGCGCAGCAACCATTGTGTGCGGTGTCTTCGTGATGTGTTGAACTTGTTATTCTATCACTTAGCTTAAGTCTGTGGTTCTGAGTAGAACACAGTTAATTTGGTGCCTAACTGTGAATGATATCACCGAGACCGATAGTTTTTTAAAACGGATTGATTCGAAATCGAGAGTAATCTTGAGCATATTAACGCTTATTTGAAGGGACATAGAGGAGAGTAGGTTTAAATTTGGCTGGATCTGGATCTTCTAGATATTTGAATTACCGCTAATGGTATTCCTGGTATTTCCCATTGTAACTCTACTTGTACATCTAATTGACCGAGCGAAGCGAGAGCTATTGAAACACTGGGCGAAAATTTATTTTCGGGTATGTACGTATGTTCCACACAGCGGCGAAAGTTAGGGATGGATTTTCATGAAAATTTAAAGAGATGTTTTATAGAGCTTGGAACGATGGTAACATACTTTGGTTTCACTACTTTGCAGCGCTCGTTGTCAGAAGGCCCAAATACCCCAAAAAAATTCGAAAAAACGAGTTGGATCATTTTCACAGACAATATTTCCCTCTTACTCATAAGTGATACCCCATAGTTATTATCTACCCAAAAATTCCAGGGAGGGAATATCTGAGGAAAGGTGCAGATTTCATACAGACCACTTGCGATGAAAATGTACGGATGTGTTCTATGAAGCTTTAGAACGATAATACCAGAGTTTGATTCCACTGCGATACACTGTTGGGTGTGAAGATGCCTAAATACTCAAGCAAAATTCTAAAAAATGACAATATTTGTTCTCAAAAATTTTGATCATCTACACAGTCAACATTTCCCTCTTACTCATAAGTGATACCCCATAGTGAGTATCTACTAAAAAAATCCAGGGTGGAAGATATCTGGGGTGGCGGTGACAGACTTCACATATACGAATTTCTATGAACGTTTACGGAGAGGTTTTATGAAGCTTTAGAACAATGGTAGAGACTTTAGTTTCACTGCGATGCACCAAAAATTCCAGGGGGGGAGATAAGAAAATATCGGGGGGGGGGGGGCAGACTTCATACAGACGAATTTCTACGAAAATTTGCGGAAATGGTCTACAAAGCTTTAGAGATGTTTAGTGGTACAAATTTTATTTCGCGGCTGAGATTATGGGGTATTAAAACTAGAGTTGCGTGAGGTCTATTAATCTATCGATCTTTTGGATATTTAAATGGTCTTGTTTGATTCTAGAGTTTCTGGTTTCAAAACGTATAACAAGTTAATTATATATGGTAGAATTTATAATCACTAAAGCACTAATGGAAAGAAATAAAATCAAATAAGTTATATATTTTATACTCGCAAACTGTACGACTAAGTGGTATTGCATATCTCACGGCACTTGTAAAAGTTAAGCTCCAGTCTGCTTGGTCAGTACTTGGATGGGTGAACATCAGCAGAGCGGGCGTAGTGTTCTAGCTTAGTCAAGCTCCACTACCTCGAGTACCTCTGCCAAAATTAAAAATGCACATACCCTCAGCGGCTCGGTGCACCCGGCACCCCGACACTGTGTAAAACGGTATAAAGGGTTACAGATTATGTATGTATGTATGTATGTAAACTGTAAACTATAGAACAATTGTGTTTTTTAAGTAGAATTTTGGATGTAACGACAGCTTTATATCATAAGATATGGGTTATTTAATTCAAATGTAAACAGCAGAGTAGTTGTTTAATTCCTCAATGTTCTACCTCGCATGGTCAAATAGTCCTGATAGTTAAGCAACGTTAGCCGCGGTCGGAATTCGAATGGGTGACCGATAGATTGTGAGAATAAGATCACAGCCCGCAGCTATATCATAAATTATCATCTCTTTGCTCTTATAAGTCTTATAGGTATAAATATATCTCAGGACTTTTAATAACGATTGTTGGTTGGGGCGTTTTAGAGGTTACGCCCTGTACCCTGTATATTACAAAAATAATAGTGACTAAAGCAATTCCACTGTTTTATGTCCCAGGTTGTTCAACTGAATTTTAAATATTAACATTGCATTACTCCATTAAATAGTAAATTTATAATTTACGCTGATTTGAAAATAAAGTCGACGGGACGTCCTCGCTGCAAAACTATTTACAGTCCAACTAAGTTACCAATTATTATTTCATCGGGCGCACAATCACGTTCTGGAATCGAAAAACTGACGAGCGAACTGCATTAGCCGATATCGGCCACTAATTGCTACAAATGAACACAGCAATGGGATTACCCATCCCCTATTTCATGCTGCCCCAACCGCCAGCTACGACCTTTGACTTGGTTATTGCGAAACGGCCCAGCGGAACACTCGCTTTCGATCTGTGCAAAAAACGCCGCCACCGAGCCGGCCCGCTGCAATATGACAAATGCTATTTGCCCCCGAATTGGAACGAAATAGAACTTTTTTATTCGGTCAAATGTCGAAGATTGCGTTGGCGCACTATTAATCTTTCGCTGATGGTTTTCAAATAGAAATCGGCACGGTTTGCCAGTTGAACGTCAGGAACAAAGCACTCATTTAATCGTTGGATTTAATTTCCCGTTCGTATGCTATTTGCTATTGATAGCGACATGGCTGAAAAAGTTGGTTCCACTTATAATATTACCTCTTCTTTTTATTAAAAAGTTGGTTATTAGTTAGATAATAATTTGCAAAGCAAATGGAAATTAGTTACCATATAGAAACAGCTACTTGCTTCAAACCTATTGGGTACCGAAGTTGAGGTGCTAATCACATCACCCACACAACAGCGTTTTGAAATGGATTATTGGTGGCCCTGGCCTGCCGCGTCTCAGGTAAATATTTCTCGTGCACCGCCCCTCTTAATCAATTCAGGCTATTCTTGCCATATTTTCCAGAAGGAATATTGCTCCAGATGATGTGGAATTATGTATAATAAAACCTAAACCGTTAACCGGGCAACAAGAGGTCTATTTTTACAATTGTTTATGGGGTAGGAAGCAGAGAAACAAAGATCGAAGTTTTCGAATCGTCAGACTATGTAAATATATGTGACTTTTTGAGAGTTGCTAAGTGAGGCCTTGGTCTTCGTTTTTATTATATGCATGTACATATTCATATTCTCTTGCACAAAAAAAGGAAATTAAAGCTCGATTAGTTTATCATCATTACTACACATTTATTACAAAGCTAAAGGGGGAATTATACCTACGATATGTACAAACGAAAAATCTACAAGACAAAATAAAATATAAGGAGTCACTGGCAAAAGTGAGAAGAATGATCGCCAAAGGAAACAATAGTACTTGGGAAAAAACATGTGATAGGAGGACGAAGGTGTACAGAGGCATGGAAAATTATTAAAAACATAAGAAGAAACAATAAAAGCATACCCTTATCCAACATAGCACTAGACGAATGGGAAAATAACTTTCAAGAAAAACCTAGGCACAAACTATAGAGGACTATCTGTTACCAGCACTCTCAGTAAATTGTACGGACGGATTATAAAAGGTAAATTAGAACAAGAATATCTACATATGGAAGAAGAAGAACAAACTGGACTCCGATCAGGAAGATCGACCATTAACTACATATTTTGCCTAACGCAGTTAATAGAGAAAAAAATAGCGGTTGTTAGCCACGAGGTACATTTATTATTCATAAATCTGTCAAAGGCCTATGACAATATACCCATCGGGAAATTATGGGAAGCCTTAGAAAGAACAGGAATTAGCGGCACCATAGTTAAAGCTATTCAAAACTTATACTAGGGATCCATATCAAAAATCAAAGTGGGACAACAAATAAGCAAAGGTTTTGAAGTCACAAAAGACTTAAGACAAGGCTGTTGTACCTCTGGAAACTTATTTAAAATTTACATTCAACAAGCACTTAAAACCTGGAAATGAAAATGTGCAGGAATGGGTATGCCTATTGAAAATGATACAATATACTCTCTACAATTCGCAAGTTATACTGGCACAAGACTATGAAGACCTACAATATATGACGAGAAAACTCATATAAGAATATACGAAATGGGGACTAAAACTGAATATGACCAAAACATGAACATCGGTGGTATAAAGAAAGACCTAGAATTAGAAAACAATATGGAAATTAAAATCTGCCAGGAATATAAATATTTAGGGGTTAAAATTAAAGACGATGGAAGATGTGACGAAGAAATAAAAGAAAGAAACATTTAAGGAAGACAAGCAATATCAAGAATGATTTCGGTACTGTGGGATAAAACAATCACCAACAGGAAGAAGTCTTACATATATAATACAATTGTGAAAAGTATTACATCGTACGGTTCGGAGGTGTTTCAAATAAATGAAAAGAACAAAAGAAAACTGTTAGCAACAGAAATCGACTTCTGGTGAAGGTCAGCAAGAATCTCAAGACTAGACCATGTCCGAAACGAAAAAATACAAGAAATAATGGAGGCCCCAGACAATTAATATGATTTGGACACGTGCAGCGGATGAACCAAGAAAGACTCCCTAAGAAAATAATCAAGTAGAAGCCACCAGGAAGACGCAGAAGGGGAAGAGCCAGACGTAGCTGGCGAGATGGAATAAATGAAGTGATAGAGGAAAGGAACTTAGAGCAAGGACTATGCAACGAGAGAGATAGATGGAGATGGGAAACCGGAAGACGTCGTCAGACGTTATGAAACGATTGATATAATATATTGCTATGTTATGCTAGCTGATAAATTTATTTAAATTATCGTATTACTTTGCCCTTTATTTTTAACTTTCAATTCAAATCCGTATTTTTCAATATTATTAATGAAACTTTCTCAGGTAGTTCGCAATATCTAGTAACCCAATGATTGACTTGTCAAATTCTCTTTGTTTAATTGCCAGTTCATTGACTTTCAAAAAATTGACACATAACGTCAAATTAATCAAAATTCAGAACGAATATCAAGGTTTTTACAATAAGATCTAATATGCAATTCTTTCACAAATCTCTTATGTAAGTATGAAATTCAATTATATTTTTATACCTTCTTACTGGTTATAACTTTTTAAATGTTTCATTTAACCTTTTAAAACACAAACCTGATTTAACACTTTGCTTGTTAATACTGCCAAAATCCTTCCAAGCTGGATCCTCACTCCGACTGCACTTAAACACCTGCTGGGTCCTTATCCAAACTGCATCACCTGCGATGAATGTAAACTCTCAGCATCACCTTATTGCCATCCACTTCAAAACTTCCACATCCTATACTGGATTCCTGTCGTTGTCCCCTGCTGCTGTCAACTTCAAGTCTCCTAGCTCCTGTACTGGATTACTGCAGCTCCGATCCCTCTCTGGTAAGTGTCAGCATAAAACTTGTTCCAAATATGAATTTTTTTCTTTTTTAGATAGTCCTACGT
>CALNHX010006294.1:0-91915 GCA_940337035.1 Agriotes lineatus
ACTAAAAGTGACGTTTTATAGTTTACCGTGGTTAAAGAAATCAGCTATTTACTTTTAGCCCATGTGCTAAAAGTAAAGTGAGGTTATAAAACTACAATTTCGAACTGGAAGTGAAGTTGTAAAGTTATTCTAGTTGCTTCTTGCGTTACAGGTAAAGTGTTTTTGAAATAATTAAAGCGTTATGTAATGAATACAGTCAGATGTGGAGTATTAATAATTACATTTCGTAACTGACCTTGACTATTGTCATTCGCCAACATTAGCCCACGCGGCATGGCCTACTGTTTATTATGACATAAATTAGAAGTGTCGTAGATGCAAACCTTTGTTAAATCGATATTTCTGGATTAATAACAGTAAAATTAAGGTCGTAGATAATAGCTATTTATGCAACAAGTGCTAAAAGTCGACGTTTATGCGCGAGACATGAAAATTATGAAACTCAGCCTTCGGCTTCGTTTCATAATTTTCATGTCTCGCGCATAAACGACTTTTAGCACCCGTTGCATACAATATTTTATCTACGACCTTAATTTTACCGTTATTAATCCATAAATATCGATTTAAGAAAGGTTCGCATATGCGACGCTTTTAATTTATGTCATAATGAATAGTAGGCTACGCCGCGGTGGCGATTGTTTGGCCACGCCCGTGCTGTCAAGGTGAGTTACGAAATGTAATTATTGATACTCCACATATGACTGTATTCATTACATAACGCTTTAATTATTTCAAAAACGCTTTACCTGTAACGCAAGAAGCAACTAGAATAGCTTTACAACTTCACTTGCAGTTCGAAATTGTAGTTTTGAACCTCGCTTCACTTTTAGCACATGTGCTAAAAGTAAACAGCTGATTTCTTTAAACACGGTAAACTATAAAACGTCACTTGTAGTGAAACAAGCTAGCGCTAAAAGGCCTACTTTTAGTAGTAGTCGTAGATAAAATATTGTATGCAACGCGTGCTAAAAGTCGTTTATGCACGAGACATGTTATGAAACTCAGCCTTCGGCTTCGTTTCATAATTTTCATGTCTCGTGCATAAACGTCAACTTTTAGCACGCGTTAAAAAAATTTACGACACATCATTGAGGCTACAACCATTAATGGAAAGTTCAAAGAAAAACATATGTTTTGTTACCACGAATTCCAATGATACCAACAAATGCACCAATTCAATTTAAACGATTACAGTTCCCTATTCGTTTAGCATTTGCCATGACCACCAATAAAGCAACAAAGCCAGTCTATGCGAATATGCAGTTCCTATTTAGAAAATGCATACTTCTCCCACGGACAGCTGTATGTAGCCTGTTCACGTGTTGGTAAACCAAACGATTTATTTGTTTATGCCGAAAATGGAGAGACAAAAAATATTGTACACCATTTAGCATTGCAATAAAGTATTATTATCTTTCACATTAACAACAAACATTGTGTTTTATTTACGTCAAAATACTTATTTTGTATTGAAAACAAATTACATATTGTTTGAGGCTTTCGCTGTTACTCGAATTATTCTTCTTAACATAGAATTTCGGCTTAGACCGCGAAGTATTTGTGGATGAACACCCAGCAGCCTCTGGCTTAATGTGCCTTGCACCTTGTGAAGTCGAGCAGAAACCCGCGCGATGGCCATGCTCTTTGGTGGCTCGTGTTGTTTGAGTATCTTGAGAACAAGGATACTTAGGCAGATTTGGCCTTTTTGCTGTTTGTGCACCCATATTAACTTACGTTTCGCAAGACCTTGCAGCTTGCATCATCAGAGTGAAAGTCGCACTATAAAAGAGGTCTGCAAAGACTTTGCGAACCGTTGCAATTAGCAACGGTCTGCAGAGAACTTACGTCTGCAACTTTTTATCAAATTACGTCTAGAAACCATATTTTACAGACCGATACACAAAAACATTTGAATTAAATTGCGCGAAAGAAAAGGTGTACAGTGACACCGTTCGGCTGTCTGTTGAAGAGCGAGCGAGGACTATGTTACTAAAATAGTGTAACGCCGACGTATACTACAGTTTCCCTCCCAGATCACCCCCAAAGCAAAATCCTAGTTACGCCACTGTGCTGCTGAAACTTCCAGTTCTAAACAGGTTTCTCCCAAGCTAACGCTTCTGCGAAATGGTAATAATATATAACTACGTTGCTATCATCTTTGGATTTACCATGTAGATTTGCTAAATCAGCGCAGAGTCGGAAGACCGGTTCTTTCTCGGAAAATACAGTGCTTCGTCTGTTAAATAAATTGTGTCCCGAACATGATTTTACGTATACTAGACTAGATGTGAGCACGATAACAATATGAAATTAGTTTGGTTAGTTTTCGTTTACGTATGTAGTGTCACAGCAGAAGTGGTACCCTGTCCGCAACCAGCGGAAGGTATGTATGTTAAACACTAGCTTACTAACACAACTACTCGTGACACTGAAGGAAATATTCAACATAAGAATTGATAGCTTCGAATTGCCCTAGTAGAAAGTGCATTAACAAGCAGTGTGTCCAAGATAAGAATGTACAGCATGGGGATCTCGTATACAGTAAGAGACGGAGACCCGGTTAAATTAGAGGAAATATTTAGTCCAGTCAAATTGCCGAAAATACCTCGTTTTTTTGACAAAAATACTACCTGAAAAGTGAAAATGTATTTTTATAGAAAAAATCAGTGGAGAAGTGATTTAAAATGGCGGTCAAAGTAATGAAAAAAAACGCTTAAAAACCTAATAAAACATGGTTTTGATAGTCAAAATTGATTATTTAGAAAAAAGTTATCGCCAAAAAACCGTTAAAAATGGCCGATTCTTCAATTGTTTTTAACTTAACAAAATAATTGTATAACGTTGAAAGTTTCAAAAACATAGCACTCGGTGAGAAGAAAACGCAGGTTTTTGAAATTTGCAAAAATGTTGGATCTATTTTTTCGAAAAAATTACGTTTTTGCAGAAATTGATTTAAGGAGGTTGCAGAAGTCGTAGAGCAATCAGCGTGGGTTCTTTTTTGTCGAAAAAACACTTCGTAGCACTGGAACACTACCAGCAAAGATTTCCTGAACGTAATTTGCCGGACAGAAGATATTTCCTGAGGCTTTATAGAAAATTTAGAAATAATGAAACAGTTTTCAAAAAAGCAGTAAGTAAGAAACAATTCATGAAAACACAGAATTAGACGTTTTGGCTTATTTCGAAAGTTATAAAGACAACTCTACCAGAGATGCAGCAAGGGACAGTGGTTTGAATGTATCTATGATTTGGAGAATTTTGATATAAGTTCACACCTTATAAATATCGACGGGATCAGACGTTAGTGCCTGGAGATGCTGAAAGAAGACTTACTTTTTGCCGATGGTTAATAGATGCATACAATAGGGGGAAATCAAAACTTATTGAAACGCATTTTTTGGAGTGATGAAGCTAATTTTTCAAATAGGGGCATGTTCAATTCGAAAAATATGCACTACTGGTCACAGGAAAACTTATTTCTAAATAATCCTAGAAATCCACAAACACAATTTAGCGTTAATGTTTGGTGTGGATTAATAAACAGTAAGATAATTGGACCTATTTTTTATGAAGGTTTTTTGACAGACAGAAGATATGTCGATTTAATATTGTCTGAAGTATTAGAAGAATATTTAGATGATTTGAACCTATTAGCTCTCCAAAACATTTATTTTCACAAGATGGAGCTCCCCCCTATGAGTTTCACGAAGTACGAATAATTCTAGAGAGATTATTTGAAGAAAGATGGATTTCAACAAATGGCCCGATTTGTTGGCCACCAAGATCTCCTGACTTAACCCCATTAGATTTTTTCTTTTGGGGTTATGTAAAAGACGAAATCTAAAAAATGAGATACCCCAACTTGGATGAACTAAAAAATAATATTAGACACATTGTAGCATCTATTGATGGGAGAACTGTTTTAAAGGCAAAAAATTCCGTGCTTAAGAAAGCTCAAAAATGTATTACACAAAATGGAGATGTGTTTGAACATTTGTTATAAAATAATTTTTTTAGTAATAGGTTTTTCTTTTAGTAAGTTGTTTTTTAATTGTCTAATAAATGATGTTATTTAGATTTATTTACAATGTTTATTTAAACATAAATTTTATTTTATGGATACACAGCCACCTCGTCTAAAAGTAAATAATTGGAATAACTCGGTCATTTTCAATTTTAGGCCCGCACCTTATATGAACTTTTATGTTTAGATCGCGATTTTCAATCGTTTTATATAAAAATATACAGGGTGTTCCATTTAACAAAAGTAAACTTTTCCAAATTTCTCGAGAAGGCGATGTTCAATTGTTTTTCTGTTTTCGCCATTCTAATCAACAGAAAAAATGCTACTAGTTTGCAAATTTAACCGATATCGTACGTCCAATAATAAATAAGTTAGCAATAGTGCACACTTCGCTTAAAACAGGCTGTATACAAAGTTGCTTAGTTTAGCCGCTAGAGGGCTTTAAAAATGATCAACGTGTTTAAAATGTTTAACCCCCTGTATAATCACTACCAATTTTTTTCTGAATAGTTACTTTAATTTAGAAGTTATTTCCTCTCTTACAAAATTTTAGTTGGGTGAACGGTTTGGCCACAAAAAAATATTGTCTAAATCCCTACAAGCCTAGTGTTACATTACAATTACTGATTCAGACTTGTAGAAATTTAGAAAATATTTTTTGTGGCTAAACCGTTTATCCAACTAAAATTTTGTAAGAGAGAAAGTAGCTTCTAAATTAAAGTAACTATTCAAAAAGAAAAATTGGTTGTGATTATACAGTGGGTTAAAAAAATATAAATGGATAATTTATTGTGACGACATTTTTAAACACCCTGTAATTTTCGAAATTAGGGTTTATTCTTCAAAAAGCAACTCCATGAAGTTGTCGGTAAAAACTATTATTCCAGGAGAAATACCTTTTTTGGAAAACATCACTTCAATTTTTTCTCAGTACGGTTGAAGTAATATTTTTCTTGAAAAAATTAACATCTTCAAAGTTGTGATTTTTTTTTATCATAATATCTTGGAAAAAACAATAATATCTTGGGCTTGCAACTATGGAAATTCAAGCAGTTAGGGTCACTTACACTCGTCATCACCACAAAATTCTCATTGCATAGCGGAGAAATACTTATATAGGGCACAAAAAGTTATTTTATTATGTAATACAAAAATGCACGTAAGTGTACTAATACACCAGGGACATTCAAATACCTGCACACTGAGATACAAACGTTCTTCAATTTTATTTCAATAATATGAACGTCCCCGGCAATTACAATCTAAAAATGCTTTTTTCTCGCTGGTAGGCTATTTCTGCAAATACATTTATTGCCTTATGTATGTCTATATGGCTTCCTGCGTCATTCTGTATAGCCGTAAGGGATAAGTCATTTAATGTTTTTTAAGAGGTACTATTTCTAAGAAAATTTTGTATAATTTTAAATTTCGTATGGGCCTATTCATTTCTTCGTTATCCCTGGCGTTTAATTTTAACATTTAAAAAACAGTACTTTCAGTGTTACTTTGATCTTCTCGCGTTTGTAATTTGTATGTATGTATGTATTATCGTTGACCTCGTTTTTACCTTGCGGTGTAGAGGCTGGTGCTTTATGTGCTTGCATGTGGCGGTACAATGCTCAACCTTTCCCGGATTCGGGATACAAAGTTGGAGCGCGCCTTTTGTGCTTGCACAGCCACCATTGTGTGAAGTGTGTGTCATGTTGATGTGTTGGCCTTGTTACTCTATCTCTTAGGTCAGTGGATCTGAGTAGTGCACAGTTAATTTGGTGACCAACTGTGAATGGTCTCACCGATCCCGATTCTAATCGCCAAGGCTGCGGAAAAATTCCGGCCCCCTCGGGATTCGAACCGGGGAATTGCTTACTAGCAATCCTAGCGCTACCCAACTGCGCTACTCGGCTTCTACTCGTTTGTAATTTGGTAAGTTGTAAATTGTCTTTAATTCAGAGTTTGAAAAAACCCGGGTTTTTTTCAGAAAAACTCAACCGTCGGGCGTTTCCGGGTTTTTTCGGGCTCTTTCGGGTTTTTCCCGTCTTTCCGGGCTCATCGGATTTTTTCGACAAGCTGCAGTACAATTCCGCCGTCTGAGGGGTCGGACATTCTAATCTAGAACATTTGCAAGGCACGTAAATTCACAATGTGTAGATATATGTACAGTATACTCTCTGTTAGGGAGACACCCATGGTCGCTGAAAATTTGCTCGCTTAAAAGAGGTGTCCGTTCACGAGAAATTTGTACTAATAATCAACAGAAGTAATTTTACATTTAATTTATTAGTACATAATCTATACAGTAGATACAATATATAATTAGAGCAGGTATACTTAAAGATAAAAAAATACACATTTAAATGAACATAAAAGTTTAAAACACATACATGTGATTAAGAGGGTTGAAAAAAGTCTATATTTATTCTGTTTTTCACAATCATTAATTATATTTCTAATGTTCTATTATTCTTAAAAGTAATTAATTGTGTTTTACTAATTTGTAATAAAATTCTAAAAGTTGTGGTTTTTTGTTCAAATTGTTTAACCCAAGTTGTGAGTTTACTAGCCCCTTGGAGTGAATCCAGAACCGAAAAATTCAGTGGGTTTTTCGAGAGGGTTTTATCACGTCCAGCCCGAAAACACCCGACGGGTTTTTTAGGGCTGGGCCCACTGTGGCAAACCCTGCTTTAATTACACTAATTATTTAGTCAGAAGGCCCTCAGTGATCAGTGACAGCTAACGCTCCATTCCTCATAATGCATGCGTTCCAGCATGCGTTTCAGCATGCGATTCCGATTCCGTACTTTGAATTTTAATTTTATCTAAAACTTTAACAAAACCTTTTTAAATTTAAATTCTTTAAAAATATTTGGAGAAAAAATATACAGTTTCCGTAACTAGGCATGAAACTTCTTAAATATTTCTTATAGCTAGATGGGGAGACGCCAAACTTGATCTTCGATGTTCCATCCTTTACTGTATTTATATCGATAAGGGCTACTTTTAAAGCTGTCATTTTGAAAATGACTACACTTCACATTCCTTTTATTAATTTTATTAATAATATCGTAAATGATCCAAGAAAACTTTTTCATGTGTATATTTGTTCCCCAAAGCTTTTAATCGCCGCCTACCGAGGTCCCTTAACGGTACACATTGTAAATTAAGAAAACATTTTTTTTCGATCAGGGCCCCTATACCTAGCACTGCGGAGTCTTGCAGGTCTATAGTTACGACACTACTTTGCTACCTGAAATATTACTAACCATACAATGCTGGATCGTACTTTTCAAAATGATAAACTGAACTCTTTAGACAAAGCAAACGTCCAAATAGCATGTCGCAGTGTATTTGAACTAGAGGAGCCTAACTAGTGGCATGTGCCCAGCAAGTCGTTAGAGATTCACTCAAGTTTCGCGCTGATTTACATACCCGCATATAAAATAATTAAAATTGTCTTGTTCTAGGCGCATAAGTTGACCCTGTATTTATAGATAACTGAAGAGAAACTAAAAGAAAATGGTGCACTGGAAATAACATTGTTTTGCTTTAAAGATTAACAAAATTATATTGTAGTTCTACAATAATTATGTTTTATTTTGCATATTACTTTCAGTTAGAACCACCCATCCAATATACCGTATTTAGAGTCAAAACAAATAATAACAAATAATAAAATCCGAAAATGTAGAACTGCGTGTCGGTCGTTAAATGGTTTAATACAAAAACAGCTTTTAAGTTTTTATTTAACATATTCTTCTAGGGTAGGCCAGACGGCACTCTGGGGAGGGACTGGCTTCCCTGCTTCTCCCCTAGTTACGCCTGCCCTCCCCCAAATTGTTACGCCTACGTGCATGTTCCGTTCAGAGCGGTACCGTGGCGCGATATTCTTCCTTTTTTAAATTTATATAATTCTAATAATAATTATAAGAATCATAATATTAGTTGGAAGAATAATTATAGCAACTAATTATTTCATTTCTAAACTATCAGTAAACATGAAAAATAGGATTATAAGAAATATTTTTAAAAAATATTTACAAGGAATTGTTATATATTAAAGAATAAATAAATTCTTTTTTTTAAGCGATTCTTCTTTCTCATTGCTCTGATTCAATATACTTTCCTCAATGTTATTAATAGTTTCATCAAGAGCATGTTTTTTTTTTAATATTTGAGGAGCTATCACTTCATAATCTTAAGCACAAGTTTGAACATTTTAACTCGTGCTTTCTACAACTACAATTATTAGTTTTACAACCGGTTTCGCATCTACAAGTGATTTTTTTATAACGTGAGCAGGAATGAATGACTCTGAGCTACATATAGGTTGCAAAATATTGTTGATGATTTTCCAACCCATTTTTATCGGATTAAGTTTGTTTCCTAGCCAGGTTCGTAATGGGATAACATTCAGGATTAAATATATTGCTACGAACAAAGCTGTTTGTACCTTTAATTGTACTTTTCATTCTTTAAAAGCTCAATCACTATGAAACCTACCTTGTTGTATATATCTTTTTGCATGTAATAATTAACTCGGCTAGCTCTAATTCTCTCTTTCTGCAGGGTAACTGTTGCTTAATGTTTACTCAGACACTGCAGTCTATTTCAAAGTATCTTTACTATTTTGAATTATTTTGGAAAGATAGTATTTATGTTATATTAAAAGTTCAATCATGACCTTTGAGTGACAGTTGTTAGTTTAGTTATTTATTCAGTCGATTTACAAGTAATTGTGTATGTTCAATGAAGTTACTGGTGTTTTAACAATTTAAACAAATTTTTGTTATTGACACTTCCAAAATTAATTATAATTATTAAACTTCAGATTTACAAATTAATCAATTAATAAATCTAATCTAAATTAAATGCATTTTAAAATCTTTCTCTAGGCCTTTTTAAATTCCTTTTATTTATATTGTTCGTCGCTCTATTCTGAGAATTGAATTTTAATTTGACTCACTTTGCTTTGTCACTTGTAGTGTTGTGTCTGCAATCTTTTCTGTTTTGAAGTACCCCCTGGACTGCACCTGATTCTGCTACTGCTGTGACAACGTTTTCCAAATTTATCGATAGTTCTTCCACTGTATTATCACGCACTGATAATCACTTTTAACATCGTTTTTACTATATTATACCCAGAGTTTATCTATTTTAAAATTAATTTTGGAAAATTCTTTTTATCTGTCGCAATTTCTAATATTTTCTACCCGCTTCTCTTCTCATATCATAAAACATAAACAATTCCGTTTTCTTCTCTCAGCACTCTTTTTGGAAGTAAATTTTATTAATTATTAAATTAAATCAAATTAGTTAAATATCTTGACAAAAGTCATTTTTAGGTTATAAATATTTATCTAACATTTCATGAACATTTTTAAAACTTTCCAGAATTGTAAATAACCATCACATTAACAAAATTAAGTTATACCTCAGTACTTTGTAACATTCTGCAATGTATCTCATATGAATAATAATTATTTTTTAACAATTCAAACCACTTGATTCAACCTTTTTAGAATATATTCTTTTTTACCATTTTTATATCATAGCAATATATATATATAGATAGATCGGTACGACGAACTGCCTTCTTTGCATTCAAAACCTGTACATAAAATGATAATATATATATTGTATATAACAATTTATTTGTGTCGCATTTATGTCTTGTTTTTAATTTAACAAGATAAAGCTTATCAGTTCGTTTGCATTTCATAGAGGCAACAACTCTCGATATTTAATTTTCATTGCAAGTTAACGCTACTCATAATATCATAAAAGTTTCTACTAACTTAAATTTGCGAATTGTTGATTATTTCGAGTGGTTACATCTGTATTTAGTTATATTTAGTGTGCCTGTATAATACTTTAGTAAGAGTACAGGTCACAGAAACTAGATTGAGGCTCAAGGTACGTCATGAAAGGCGCTGTGATCATATTTGATGAATTGGCAATATGTGGAAAGTTTGGTTACATTTTAAATGACAAGTAATCAGTAACGGTCTGTAGAGGGATTTCGTTTGCGCAGTGACTAACGCCATATGACAGATTCTTTGTGGTTTAAAGTGTGAAAATTGCTGTTGTTGGGATAGAAGATTTAGCAGAGCCTGTTTGCTCAACTCAACATCATTATTTCCGCAATCCTTTTAACATTCAAGAACTGATAATACACCATACCGCAATGTTGCGTACGCCTCTGATTTATTGTGTAATAATAATTTTTTGGCGAAAATTTGTGATAGCAGCATGGCTAATAAAATCGTACATGTTTGTACCAGTATGGCTACCCACATAACCATCCAAGCGGTATGGCAATTATATTTTGGATAACTGGTGTTTAAATGAAGTAGTAAACAAAAATTGAAACTTGCCGCTATTATTTTTTTTACAATAAAAATAATTACCAGTTTGACCTAGTATGGCGGCCCTTTATACCCTTCCTATCAGTATGGCACAAAATTTTCGTCTGGGTTTAGGTACCTTGTCTATCGATTAAAACCAAAATTAGCTTTGCCGCTTTAAAAAATATATTTAATTTTATTAACAATTTTCCAAAGCCGCCGTTAATATTTGTAACCGCAGTTCGGCTGCCATACTTGCGTTTTTGACACCTACTTGGGTAATATAAAAAGGTTTACTACCTACCGAGCTTGCCGCTATGATTAGTAATTCGGGTGTTATGGGCTCTTGGTCTATAATACTTTAGTAAGAGTAGAGCAACTAGCGAAAAAGTTGGATCATTTTTTCATGGTTACTAAGATTTAGTAAAATATTGAAAAAAGCAGGTTGGTGAAACTGACACACGAATTGTCAGTTTCACCAAACTTAGAAGAGGCTATTAGTAATTTGACGTAAAGCTTCAATCAAATCCGTAAATTTTCAAATTAAAGGCAAATAATTTAAGAAGTGTTCAAATGAAACAATAACTAAATCATTAAAATAAAATTCGTATGTGGAAATGGTACGAAATGTCGGTCTATCATTTTCTATGTAGCTACCGAGCTTGCCGCTATGACTAGTAATTCGGGTGTTATGGGCTCTTGGTCTATTATACATGTACACTAATTATATTCAGTTTAGTGTTCACCCACCACTCCTACCGGAGTTTAGTTAGCGGACTCCGTGAACACAATTGTCACGGGACCATTTTTGGGTATCTGGCTTGCTTTGAAGAGTGTTATGATAGTCATTGGTTTAATTGGGTGTCATTAATGGTTAGAGCGTTCAACGGCGTAAGAGGTGGTATTGGTTTTTTAAATGTTAAATGCACGCCAAAGGCGTATTCCTGATTCATTTCTTCTATTCGTTTCGATCTTCACCTCTTCGCACAGCATGATGGAAAGAACCTCCTGTTGCCTTTTGAATTCAATTTCTTCGACCTCAAGCATCAATCTTCTGTAGGTTTACTTGTAGACGTACCTGTTCGCTTTCTGGTTCAACTCGCTTAATTAGTGCTGTTATTTCCTCGTCACTTGTAATTTAGATGGTGTCATTCTGCCATCCCAGCTTTCAAGTACTGTCCTCATTATTTGCTTGCCATTTATGTTCAAGAGGTCCTGCAAAAGAATAAACCTTTGGTGAACCTCGCCATGTACCTGAAAAGACGATGATTATGACGTGTATTCACACTTGCCGCGTTTGATTTTTCCAAATGATTTGGGACTTCTATATCGATAACAATGTTCCATAAGTGGTTTCAACTTACACAATTAAAAACCTTTCTATAATCTACAGAGCAGAGTATCATTGTGATTTGAAGTTCTCTGCTTTTCTTAATGAGCTTGTTACGTGTAAATTATGCTCCAATTAAAGTTATGTTGGTTATCCAGGCAATGTCTTGAATTTCCAGTTAGTTTCTATTATTAATATGATGTGGGTCTACTGGGCATTTTTTCGTTGGTGTATGTTTGGTTGCCTTACCTCCTAGCTAATATTTGTGCGAATTTTGAAAACTAGGATTTTTTTTTTATAAATTTTGGAAAATATTGCCTGTACAGATGGAGCGATTTCCTGTAGCCATCTTGGGGAGATTGAGAGATAAATTCCTTCTAGTGCTATGTGGTTGGTTTTCTAGTTGCACTTCGTGTGGATTTAAAATTCGTTCGATATTTTGGGAAGATTCGATCAGCATTAGTGTCTTGTATATATATGCCGTCGCCGAAATGAATCTAGTAATGTTAGGCTTCAGAAATATTTTAGAAGAAAACTTACGTCTGGCTGCTTTCCACTATCCCGCATAGTGCTTTTCCCTCCTGGTGCTCTGATGCCATCACGAGAATCACCTAGAGAAAGGCGCCTAAGCAATTTGAGTATGCCGTCTAACAAAATACAGGTCTTTAGAAATGATCGAACGTTTTTGAATGGTAATTATTTTGGCGCTAGTTATTTTAACTATTTGATGTTGGCTACTCGTGCAGTT
The DNA here is from genome assembly GCA_940337035.1 of Agriotes lineatus. Lineage (NCBI taxonomy): Eukaryota > Metazoa > Arthropoda > Insecta > Coleoptera > Elateridae > Agriotes > Agriotes lineatus. The sequence continues at coordinate 12,444 of CALNHX010006294.1, forward strand.
TTAATGTTCTGACGTTGAAATTTATCATTGGCGTTCGTTCGCTGTGCAAGAGGTTATACGAAGTCTACAGCCGGTTCGAGTTATTGTTCTGTGGTTTCAGCGTACTATTCTTTTGCAGAAATCATTTCTCTAATTAACGGATTTGAGTTTGGTGTAAGTATAAACACCAGTTAACGCTAATAGTGGAGGTGTCTTGATCGAAGCAATAAAACTCAATAGTCTTCTCCACGTACATTTATTTAAATTGGCGACATGTTTCGAAACCAAGCTGGTTTCATCTTCGGGCCATAATGATCATCTACAGAGGCATATGGTTAACAATTTTTTTCTAATGTATTATTTGAGTATATCGTTAGTCCATGCATTACTATGTTGTTTCTTCTCTTTTCTCTTTCAAGTTGCTCCAATCTTTCGGTTGTATTCTGTAACTCTTTTTTTAACTCTATATAGTTACTTTTTATGACCTTATTTTCTTCCCTTAAATTTTTATTTTCCTTTTTCAATTCTTCCATCTCCTTATTGAATTTTATCTGCTCTATTTTTATTTGGTTCACATCTACCGTTAATTGCTGTAGCATATCTAATACTCTGTCTAATTTGTCCTCCTTCTTTTGTTTATGGCTTGCTGGCGATCTGAATGTCTTTTTAGATTTCGCAAAGCTCATTTGTTCTTCGTCGCTTTCCTCCTTTTCTTCCCCTCTCTTTCTTTTTTCTCCCTCTGTTGAATCACTGTCCGTATTGTTTATCTTCATGTCTTTATTTCCTGTTTACTAAATACGACTGTGTGTTTTTTCGCTCGGAAATCCCACACTTAAATATTAGCATTCAAATGTATACATAAATATTATTTTCCTTGAGTGTTATCTTATTTACCATTACCCGTGCCCATCTGTCCGGGTCGACCCCTCGGAGACCGATAGGCGCCGCGGCCAATTTCTGGCGCTAACCTGCTCTCTTAGCTCTAACGCTTTTAATAATTACTTATTGAGATTCACTTACCTAATTGACCTATTCTGATTTGACTTCTGGTTATATTCAATACCTGACCCTTATATGGATACTCTGCACTTTTTCATAAATTTAATCGTACTCGCACTATGTTAAATAGCTTGAAAACTTCGCAGTGTGACGGAGCCGATACGTTCGGTTTTCGCGTCGACACAAAACCATATGGTTAACAATAATGTACATAATAAAGAAATTCACTTACTGGTAGTAAAAACACGTGTTAAAATTTGTAAGTTAAAATGAGGATAGGTTAAAACGTTGAAAACGGGGTAGCCATAAAATTTAAAAAACACCACATTGGAGAAGCAAAATTAATTAACCAGCAAACTACGTTATGAAGAACGTTATACTGGTTAATACATCACAATATAAACATTAAAAATTCAAACAAGTGTTATCCCTTATAAGCACAAAAAAGGGGGGTGGTAGAATAATACTTACGTTAATTTCTCAACGAATCGGAGCAGCATTCAAAGCACCAAATTGTCTCACTCAGCCAATGCCTAGGCGAGTCACTACCAATCGCTAATTAGGGGTCACCGATCAGCTGCAGCCGAAGACGGCCGTGGGTTCATTAGATGGGGGAAATGGCGCCACCAATTTAGATAACAAAAAATTAAGTTTTAACCCCCTAATTCAGCGATTGTTAGATTACGCTCCAGCTAAATTGGAACTCTGAGACATTAATAAAACGGCGCAAAACTGAAGTCAAACAATCAAGTGTAATCAAATGACAAATTCGTTTTATTCACTCGTAAAGCCGGGCACACACATAAAATACATGTAAGTAAAAGTTTAGGGCCGATGTATATGCATATAAATGCCCCAAGGATCCTTGTTTACAGAATGGGGTGGCCAATTAAAACACCAAATCATAAAAATAATGGAAATTCCTGCAGACTCCCGGAGAGTGACGTTAATATAAAATTGTAAATTACAAGCGGGCAACCGCCTCAGGAATTTCTATAACGTGGTACATGTAACAATTAAATAGCACAATCCGTAGTTAAAGTGGAACTACGGCGAGGGGAGGCCTCTTACTTTACAAATTAAAATTCGCAATCACAGTGATGCGTCCAGACCATGATCTCAATATCTCGCGCTAGTATATCGCGCTAATCTCAATTTAGAAGGGAAAATACTTTTGGGCAGTCCTTCGTCGATTGAGCCGTACACACGCGTACAGCCAGGCTTGATTGCCGGCCAACAGAAGCACAAATTAATAGAGCAGTAAGGTTACCTTAGGCTGATTCGAAGCTGTCTTAGCGCGAAGAGCATCGCAGGAATGGGCTTCTATAGACTTGATGACCGAACCAGGAAGGACGGTAGCTCGTCAAGTAAGCGCGCCGAGATACGCTATCGCAGATCGCAACGGGCTGCAAGTCGGGGTTTCCGAAGTTTTATTGGAGACCCATCACGTGGTGTTCGAAATGTATTTGGGGTTCAGTACGTGATATTCGAAACGTAGTTGGGGCGCAGTACGTGGTGGAAACTACATTATTGAAATAAACGTTAGCGGGCAATCGAAAAGGGGCTGAAAACGGTCCTACTTACACTAAATTCCCCAAATGTTTCGCTCGGGAAGTTTGACGTCAAAAAAAGTGCACCTGGCAGTATCTCCAGCTTCACATACGGAGGAATGTCGAGGACGCGTACAAATCCCCTAACTAAAGGGTGAGAAGTGCCTAGACAACAATAAGCACCTTCTCCAAAATTGCGACCTCGAACAGCGCCAAAAACTTCCACGACCTTATTCGATCGAATGCCGGAACAAGATGCCAAATTTTCGCGTCGCGAACGTTCAACAATGTGCAACGGCGGCGTATCCAAAATGCGCAATATCCGGACGAAATTCGAAAAAATATCGAACATACAGTAAAGCGAAAATTTATGGTAACACAATATCGAGAATACAGTAAAGCGAAAATTGACGGTAACACAAGTTAAATAGAAAACTGACGTTGAGGACGTCAGCTCTAAGAATGGATTTTAATACAAAAGTAACAAGAAAACAGGTCAAAAACATCCCTAGACTCAATGACACTGAAATTACCAGAGAGGGTCAAAAAGTAAAAGAACAAAGTGAAAACCAAAAAAGGCAGGAAATGAGCAAAAGACAAAACAACTATTTAATATTCAGGAAAATGTAATTGGTATCAAAATCTGTGACTTTATTGGGTCTGAATTCATTATTATTGGACATAATTTCAAAAATTTCGAGTAAATTCAACAACCTACTTTTGTTAGCTATATGCAAAATTGTAATCTTTATTAGGATCAAAGTTGTGGTTGTATTCCAAAATGGAATTAGCAAAAGCTGATTTATTAGGTTGGTCGATATTAAAATTGCTGTTTCTAATGCAAGCTGTATGTTGTTTGTTACTTTTTTTAAAGTACCTCCAGTTTAACCAATGTAAAAACAATTGCAAGACGAACATTCAAGACGGTAGGTACCAGATTCGTCTAGTAAAGGTGTGGGATGTTTATTGAAGACTACCAATTTCGGAAGGGAATTTCTCATTAAATCATCTTTTTCTACATATACCTTTCGTCGTTTTTGCAATAGTATTTTCTATTAATGAGTGTTTTATTTCTGTAATTTTTTATACTAGGTTTATTTTGTTAATAAAGAGATAATTCAGTGTTTGTATTATCATAAGTTTCATACATGCGACCCGCACAACATTTCTAAATTTCTAGCTGGCCCGTTGTAAAAAAAAGGTTGCTCATCCCTGTGCTAGGTGATTTACTAATTTGATAGTGGATATCAGATTCGATGATTTTGCTCGTTGACGGCTATTACACGAATTGAAGTATTCGAACACAGTGAGCCGACAAAACAGCCCTACCCAAAAGGTCAAAGCAGCCCCGTTAGAATAGCACGGACAAAATAGCTCCATGACAAAATAGCTTCGTACCAAAATAGGTTTGTGTTGTCCAACTTAATCGCAGATTAGAAATGGTAGTACAAGATTGTCATAATTTCAATGTTATTGATTATCTCCGTAGTTTCTTCTATAATTAAGTGGTAATGATAAAATTACAAATATATTTTCTTGTAGTAATATTACATTTAATATACTGATCTTTTATGTTGTTATTTCATAACCAAATGTAGTTTTCTATAACATGGGTGTTTTATATGATTGCATCTGTAAACAACATGTATTACTATAATAATATAGCAAATAGTGCCTATTTATTCTTTATAATTTTTGTAAAAGCTGAAAATTTACTTCTTTCATTTTCCGGTTTTGGAAAGTAGAAAATTTAAAACAATAGTATCTACAGATGCAGTATTATTTAAAAGAAACGTAAGTATTCTTTCGTTTTAAAATAATAAGGAAAACAACTAACTAAACATTAAGAATTTGTCATTGAAATCCTCGTGCTGCGTCGCCCAAGTCACCAGCTGGTATTAGATATATACCATGTGTGTATAAATAAACAAAGTAACTTTGGTCATGTCTTGTGTTTACAAATATTATTATAATTTTTGATAGGGATGTATTGGCAGGGCTATTTTGTCGGGGCTATTTTGGACTGGACTATTCTGTATGTGAGCTTTTTTGTCGGGCCTATTATAACGGGGCTATTTTGACGTGTCACGATTCGGACGCATAAGGGTTTCTGCGTAGATTTAGGTCCCTAACGTAATCAAACCTCATAGGCTTTTTGCTTTTAGTCTCCGTACTCCGTTTTCGCTCGGTTCTTATTTACAGTTGGGAGACTTGTGCTCCTGTAGGCAATTGCGAAAAAAATCGTACAACAATTTGCAAGTTATTTAGTTTTATGAATACCATTCTGCGAATAGAAATGTGTACATGTATCAACAATTTTACATTCACAACTAGTAAAACTGTAAAAAAACTTAGCTTAAAATGACATCACTCCTCTTCTTCTTGTTATAGGGCTTGCCCTTTCGTTTCCTAATTTAGCTTCTTCTCATCGATTATCTTGCGATGCGGATGTCCAGTAGTCCTTCCATCTTTTTGGTGGTCTGCCACGCGGTCTCGTTGTTTGCGGTCTTTCTATCATCGCTACTTTGGTAACTCGGCTGCCTTCCATTCTCTGTACGTGGTCACTCCATCCCCTTCTCCTATTTTGCACCCCACCTAACAACGTCCTGAATTTCGCACCTGTTTTTTATCTCTTGGTTCCTTATTCTATCCCTCAGTGTCAACCCATTTATTGATCTCAGGATTCTCATTTCGGTAGATCTTAGAAGTTGTTTTGTTTTACCAGTGTCTGTTCTGGTTCCTCCAGCGTAGGTCATGATGGGTCTGAGAGCTGTTTTACAGATGCGTGTTTTGCTATGCACAAACGTATGTTTGTTTTTCCAGATAATGTCATTTAACTTCTAACTTCGTTATATAGGTTACAACTGGAGATATTTGCACCCAGATAGTTGAATTCCATGACTTGTTCTATTGGATAATCGTCTACTACTAATTTAGAACGTAGTGGTTCTTTCGACACAGTGAAGGATTTCGTTTTATTCGTTGAGATCTTCATATTAAACGTTTCTGCCACAGATTTGAATTTTAACAGCATTCTTTGTAGGTCATCTTCTGTTTCTGATGTTAAGACAGCATCGTCAGCGTAACAGATTATTTTTATGTCGTTATTTTTAAGTTTGTAGCCTTTTCATGTTGTCTTTATTTCTTTAATTATCTCATACATTACCAAACTAAACAGTGTTGGACTTAGACTGTCGCCCTGTCGTATGCCTGAGGAGACTGGCACCTCTTCGGTAAGTACATGATTTGTTTTAATTATTGTTTTTGTATTGGTATTCAGTCCTTTTACCAGTGTTGTAATTGTGGGGTCAATGTTTTGTTGGTTTAGGATCTTTATTACATCACATAGCTTTACCCTATCGAAAGCTTGTGTAAAATCTACAAAACACATGTAGGCTGGTTTATCATATTCAATTGCTTTCTCCGTCACTTTTCTAATTATAAATATGTCATCGATGGTTGATCTATTAGGGCGAAACCTGGCTATTCATCTAATGGTCCTTATTTCTTTGGTTATTTTATCTGATATGATCTTTGTTAACAGTTTTGATATACAGCTCAGCAGGCTATTCCTCGGTAATTTTCAGGTTTTGTTTTTGATCCTTTTTTGAATATAGGCACTGTGATGCTAGTTTTCCATTGATCAGGGATAACTTTTGTTCGACAGATAATTTGAAACAGTTTTGTTATTTCTTCATTTTCCTCATATTTTAATAATTTATTTGTGATATTGTCTAGTCCGGGGGACTTTCTGTTTTGTAATTTCTTGACTGACCGTGCAACGTCGTCTTTGGTGGTGAGTGCTTCATTGTTAGTCTGGTATATGTTGTCGTCATTATTGGTTTCCTCTAATTGTGACTGTATGGTTTGGTTTGATGTGTATAAGTTTTTAAAATAGTCAATCCACATTTCTGGTTTAATAGCTGTAGTTTATATGTATTCGGTTACTGGTATTTTGTTTCTGCTACGTACCAGGTCCAGATTTTTCTTTGGCCACCGTAAAGGTCGTGTTCCATTTCTGGTGAGAATTGTTCCCAGAATCGTTGTTTTATTTATCATATTGTAGCATTTACCCTATTTCTAACTTCAATGTATTGTTCCTGGTATTTACATTCTTTTTATATCGAACATATGCTCTTTTCTTCGGCTAGCAATTTGATTTCCGGTGTGAACCAGGGTTTGGGTTTTTGTCGTCCTAATGCTTCTTGTGCTGCAGATATAATGTTAGTGCACAGTTAGTTGAACGCTATCTTACTGTTGTCCTCTTTATTTATTGTGTTTGCTGATATTTTGTTCTTGAGCCTTTGTTGATATAAGTGTTTGTGTTGAGGTATTATTGAGTCACTCTATGTTTAATTTTTTTATAGTCACTGGTTCTTTCTTTTTAGCGTGCGGTGTTTGCATTTTTAAGTTTGCATATGACCAAATTATGTTGGGTACCTACGTTTGCTGATGTTAGTACTCGGACATGTAGTATTTGTGTTGGGTGTGGAAGTTGCGATTTGTTATTATGAAGTCAATCATAGATTTTTGTCCTTGTCCGTTTTATGGGGGAAGAACGTATTGTTTATTCTTAGTTCGTTTTGTGCACATGTGTGAATCAGGAGTTCCCCATTTTCATTAATGGTATCTTGATTATATTTATTTTTTACGCCGTATATTACTTGGTTTCCTATTCTGGCATTAAGATCGCCTAGAAAGATTAACTGGCCCGTGTTCTTTGCAGATCATTCTAAAAGGTAATTCTCTCTTCTCGACTTTTATTAATATCTGGTGCATAAACACTTATAATGTGCATTTTAATATCATTTGTTTGTAGTGCCATCTAACTATTCGATCATTAATGTAGTCGCACTCAGATATGTAGTTTTCATATTTTTCGTGTAGTAGTATACCGACTCCTGATTCAGCATGTTCCCCATATCTCTTTCCACTTCCAATATGTAATTGTCATATCGCATGTTTCCTTTTCCTTTTTTCTTTGTCAGCGATTCCGCATATATCTATTTTGTGTTTATTCATTTCCATTAGTAATTCTTGATTCTTATTATTCAAGGACGTCACGTTCCAGCAGGCTATTCGCATTATACCTAATCTCCTCCATTGTTTCTTTTTCCGCGTTCGCGTCTTGGTCGTCAGTATTACATCCGTCCGGTTGTCCGAGGCTGTGTTAGTTGTGGGAGCGGATTTTTATTTCTTTTACCCCCCGATAGGTTGCTAACCTTGTCTAGGGATAGAGTTTTTAACTAGGTTTACTCCTCAAAACTAGGGTCCGTGGGTGCGTCACTTCCCAAATAGTACCAAAGTACTACCCTCTGCGGGCGACATCACTCCAAATAAATTAAACTACACAAAATTATAGGTGTATACCACTTACGGTTTTATTCAGTATTTATATGATTATTTTATTCGTAGAGGTTTCAACCAATCAAAAGGCTGGATTTAGTTAAGTTATCTTGAATAATTTCGATAATACAAAATCGATTATACTATAATTAGAGTAACTTCGCTAGGCGACGCAATACATAACTTTTGTCAACTTAATGTTGTTTTCATGCAGATGACTTTCAGCTAGGTTAATACAAGCCAATAATAGTAATTTATTATACAAGACGATAAAGTTAAATTTTATCCACGAGTGAATCGTTTAACGTCGAGACGAAGTCGAGACGTTAATGATTCAAGAGTGGATAGAAATAACTTTATCGTCGTGTATAATACAACATTTTTTCTATAGCAAGAACTTTAACAATTTCAAAAGAAAATAATGACAGTCAATCACATTTCAAAATGTCAGTAGCTAGATTGGGTTGCTACGATAATACGAAGCTGTCATATTTAATTTAAACAAAAGGTAGATAATTAAATTACTTTATCTATCCTTGATGTTAAGTGCTACTTTATCTACCCTTGCTGTTAAAGTAAAACTTGACCTTTTGTTTTGAGTTGATAAAAGCACACTTTAACATGTGCTATAGAAAAAAATATTTATTTGTTCCTAAATTTACTCAAAAAATAATCAAATCGAATACAATACGTACTTTAAACACTTTCGAGTTATACGTCTCAAACTTCCTGCACAGTTCAAATCGTGCCAGTGGGACCTGGACATATCGCCGAATGGACAAAACGCCGAATCTTATTTTAATGCCCAAAACGCCGAATCGTGCCCAAATCGCCGAATTCGTTAGCGTGGACAAAACGCCGAAAATGTCCAAAACGCGAATTCTCCCGGTGGACATATCGCCGAAAATGGACAAATCGCCGAATTAGGTATCGTCGACAAAACGCCGAAAATGCCCAAAATGCGAATTCTGTAGGTGGACATATCGCCGAAAATGGACAAATCGCCGAACCGTGTAAAATTACGCCACATTGATCGGAAAGTTGGCGTCACTCAATTTTGTTCAAAACGCTGATTTATGTCGGTGGACATATCGCCGAAAATGACAAATTGCCGAATTAGTTAGCGTGGACAAACGCCGAAAATGCCCAAAACGCCGAATGCTGTCGGTGGACATATCGCCGAAAATGGACAAATCGCCGATTAGTTGCCGTGGACAAAACGCCGAAATGCCCAAAACGCCGAATTCTGTTGGTGGACATATCGCCGGAAATGGACAAAGCGCCGAATTAGTTATAGAGGACAAAAAGCCGAAAATGTCCAAAACGCCGAATTCTGTCTGTGGACATATCGCCGAAAATGGACAAATCGCCGAATTAGTTAGCGTGGACAAAACGCCGTATCGTGTGAGCGGGCATATCGCCGAAAATGCCCAAAAGCCGAATTAGTTGGCTTGGACAAAACGCCAAAAAAGCCCAAATCACCGAATCCTGTGGTGGATATTTATTTACGGCCAAACAAATCACGAGAATTGTTTTGAAGTTGTTAAGTTTTGTTGTAATGATTTTTAAATTACAACACTAATAAATTGAGCTAGCAATTGCTGCCACCATAAATAACATACCGTAAAAATATGGATGTTCTAACTACAACTTTTTATATCTCGTGCGCTTTTTGGTGATTTAGTATTAGGGGTGGTCTCGTTTTGTTCCGTATGCTGGGACCCGCGACTGGAATGAGGGAGGGGGCTACCTGGGATAACGTATTATTTTAAAATATAAATAAAATAAATATGTTTCAAAAACCAGAATTTCTATTTTCATGTTCTATATCGCTCATATACAGTCCCCGGCAAAACGTCGGCATCAAATGGGAAAAATGTTTATTTTTAATTTTTCAGAAACCTTTACGGCAATAATTTGTGCTTCTTTGGACACCTGTTTATCTCTTATCAGATATACCATGTGATTTGTAATTAGTAAGAAAATGGCGTTTTTCGAAATTTCAAAATTCGAAAGTGCATTTTTTTGGAAATTAAGAAGATTTCAATGAGATTTTTAGCGTGTGTTAGTTTTAGCTAACTGAACAACCGCAAGGACAGAAAATTCTTTTTGTTTAACTTTCGCAAAAAATAAATGTTTCAATTTTATAAATATTTTTCAAGATTTCACATACCAAGACTTAATTTTAAAATTTAAATCTGTTAAGTTACGATTTATAATTTGAAAAAATAAAAGAAAATGTTAATTATTTCTTTAGATTTTTATTACTTACCTTAAAGTAATATATTCGCATAATTTTTAGGTTTTTGATGCAAGGCCCGTTTTAGAAAAAAATATTTTTCAATGATAATTAATATCTACTTAAATGGCTTCTAAAAACTCTAATCTGTCCTTGTTAATGAATTACTGTTAAAAGAATCCTGTAAATGTTCTTTTACAGTCGTCTTAATGAGATTTTCTTACATGTGAGCAAACGAAAGTGAAATCAAGCATAGATTTGAAAATTGAAACATATGTCGATTAGTAATTCACACTATATTGATGTTTAAGAACACACATACATAACCTAAACCATTGAATAACTGCCATGTCTAAGTTTTATTTGAAAATTAATATGAAAGCTAACACTTAAACAATGTTACATAAATAAATACGTACTAAGTTATAAGAACTGCTAAAAATGTTTATTGATTAAACATGCTTAATTCAAAATTTGATAATATAAATGACTTGATGCTTCTACTACTATAATAACTGTTATATTTGTATTAAAAACATCAGAAGTAATAGAGCACATGACTTAATTTTTTCTACGCCAAGCTTGATTTCGTTTTCATTTGCTAATATGCTATATTCAGTTTACATGTTCTAAAAATTGATTATATTTTCTTTAAAATTTTCAACCAGAATTTTGTATTTCGATAGACAATCGCATTTTAAACAAATTTTTCTTGTATTTTTTTTCTCTATCTTGGCTAACAAATGCATTTTTCTCAAAAAAATATAAAATTTGGCAGATAACGGACTGTCACGTGACAACTTTTGTTGGCCCAATTGGAATATTTTTCAACCACCTCCGATTGCCAGGGCCAAAAACCTTTAAATAATAATGTTTCCCATTTGATTCCAACTGTTTGGCGAGCACTGTATATAAGTTATAATCTAATAAAATAAAGTGATAATTAACCGTCATTGAATACAAAATGGTACACTTGAATTTTTTTATTAAAAAACTAAAACATGATTTTGTTGGGTATCAAATTAAAGGTAATCGATTATACAAAACAAATAGCAAACTTAGTAAATGTTTAAATGCCATAAAAAATCATGGTAGTGGCGGTATTTATGGCCCAGTATGCTTAAATGTTTGAAATATTTCCGGAAATAATCTACCCACCGTGCTGTTTCCTTCCATAAGGTGCTAAACCAAAAAGTTCAACTATGACTGTTGATGTTCCGTCATCAAATAAGACGCGTTCTCTAACAGAAGCTGTAACGTAAAACACAATATCGTTGCTACGTGGAATGGCTAATTTAAGTCAAATTTATATATCCAATCAAGTGCTATTAACCCTGTCCACAGTTCCATGGTATATAATAGCAAACACAAAACACACATATCTGTTGCCATTATTTCCTGCACTACCAACTGAAACTTTTGTTCAGTACCTACTCTGTATTGAAGCAGTTGGAAAATTTAACTAAAATATTAGGAGTGGTCTTTTTCTACATTTATTAGAAGGAAAACGTGTACAGCTCATACCACAACTTTGCCTATGTTATTTACTGCGTTTACAAAAGAGTTCTTGACGACGCGACGTATGAAATCTTCAAGGAAAAATGTCAAATTATTCAAATAATTTTTTTGTAACTTGCAGAGCCTGTTCACGAAAATAAGTTTGGGTCCGCTGAGTAAAATAATTTGCTAATTCTTGTAATTGACAGGGAGTCCCAGGTGTCTTATGACGATTTCTGGATTTTTACCCATTGGGATTTCCGTCGGAATTTTAGTATTAGCATTGTTCTCCCGCAAAAGGCATGTTGGGTTGAAATCACAGAATTAGTTTCTACGAATTGGTTAACACAATAACACGCTGTTACCTGGGCCAATGGCCTTGTTATTGTGACTATTTTTTCCATTGATCGTTTACTTATAGGTTTCACTAATGTATAGAAAATCGTCTATTAATGACCCTTATTAATGAAGAATTTTTATTAATGAACAATTTTTAAAAATCTTTTATTAATAGCCCCTATTAATGAATGACATTTTATTAATAGGCGATTTTGGTATAGGTAATCAAAGATAGATACCATTAATGTCAAAACTTTGAGTGTAAAATTCATGGAATAAAATTAGATAACGAAAAAATATTGTAACTTACTCGTGTGTTAATCGGCGATTAATAATCTTTACAATTAAAATGTCTCGATTATTAATCGCTTTCATTAACATACTTGTTTATTAAATAACTGCAGTGCCTTCAGAAATTATCGAACGTTTTTGAATGATCATGGTTCTACAACTTATGAATAATATGTTGGTGGCACTGTAAGTCTATGTTAAATTCGATGTTATCAGGTTAGGTTTTGCGTCAGTCTGTGCCAAAACTGACGAAAAACCCAACCTGCTAACCTCGAATTTGACATAGCCTTACAGTACCACCAACATTTTATTCATACGTTGTATAACGATGACATTCAAAAACGTTCGATCATTTCTGAAGATAGTTTATTAACAGTGGACTACAAATGGTACAGGTAACACCTACATATTAAAAATTACTAAAGTCAAAATGACAGATTAATATTAATTGTCAAAGTCAAATAAGCAGGTTGTAAGTAACTGAATAACTGAATATTTATTAACGCAAAAACTCTTCATTGCAATTTTAAATAACGAAAATGTTAACAGCTGTACCAAGGAGTGATACAGTATAAAAAATAAAATGATAATATGATAATAAACAGGCTACATGTACAAATTTGGAAAAGTAAAATTAGGAAATATTTTAATTAAAAAGAAGTTCAGGCAGTTATTGCTACACTAACCATGAAAAATATAGCACATTTACTTCCAACTACTACCAACTTCTGACATATAGAGAATATACACACCTAATACAAACATGATACATACGTATACAAGTTTCGCTAAAGATATAAGGAACGAAAATGAAATCATGCTTGGCTTTGAAGGTTTAAACATATGTCGATTATTAGTTCACATTATGTTGATGTTCTAGAATGAAATACACATACATAACCTAAACCATTGCATAACAGTTACCGAATGTTATGTAAAAATTTTATTTTAAAATTAACGTAAAACCCAACACTTAAAACAACATTACATCTGCTACATCAGTCACTTCGATTACAAACACTTCTTGTTCTTGATTAAACATATGTAATTTAAACAACCCTTCTACTATTATCATAACTGTCATATTTAAATTAAAAACATCAGAAGTAATACAGCACATGGCTTAATTTTTTCAAAGCCAAGCTTGATTTCATTTAATACTTACCGATAAGCTGTCTGCAACCATATTGCATAAGTGCGATTTGAACTTCGGTTTTTTAATTTCAAATTGCAATGACAACCTGTGTTAAATATTTGAATTTGACATTTTGACTTTCGTAATTTTTAATAACTACGATAAGATACACCTTTAAATTAATTTCAAATATGGTCTGCTCTGAATTCTAAAATTTAGATTTGATACAAGTCGGTTTTCCAAACAAAAGCAATGCACATATGTGCTAAAACGCTTCGCCGAGTCCAGTCCGCCATAAAAATAACGGTTATTTTGTCGGCAAAGAAATTGCTAAATTAACAAATCGGCCAAAGCAAACGGATTATAAAAATCCTGGAAAACCGACAATAAAACGCCTCGACCGCCCGGGGAAAGCGACCGTTAAGAAGCAATACGCATTTAAAGTCAGGTAAACAAACAAACCTCTATTCATGCGTCGCTGCACGGATTTACCCCGTGTAAGGACTTTTTAGAAACAGAAAAATGTCAGCCAACCCGCGGAAGGAAAGGAGAAATCCAAACCGCAAAAATCACCAATTGCGCTCGTTTCTAATAAAAACAAAATCCAAATTCATACCGCGGCCAAGCAGAATTAGACCGACAGACCCATAATTAAAATCACGAATTTAGAACAATTGCTCGACCATAATTTCTATGAAGCTGGGGCAGGCTAATAAAGGTTCGAGGACAGGATCATCATACAAAAACCCGCGTCGGCAAACAACAGCAAGCCGGCAAATATAAGGACTTTTCCAGGATTCCAGGATTCCAGATATTTTAATTAACTTTCTTCAACGGCAGTACAAAGTTTTAGTTGGCGATGCAGAAAAAAGTGGTAAAACAGATATGCGTGTATTGTGTTTGCTCTCGCATACCATGGAATCATGGACAGATATAGTTAATAGCATTTTTTGATTGGATATGTAAGTCTGACTTAAATTAGCCATTCCGCCTAGTAACCATATTATGTCTTAAGTTACCGCTTCTGTTAGATAATTTATCTTATTTGATGACGGAACATCAACAGTCATAGTTAAACTTATTGATTTAGCACCCTTTGGATGGGTAGAGTGGGTAGAGTGTTTCCGGAAATGTTGTAGACATTTAAGCACACTGGTTCATAAATACCGCCACTACCTTAATTACTTTTTTATTGCACTTAAACAGTTTTTAAGTTTGCTATTTGTTTTGTATAATCGATTACCTTTAATTTGATACCCAACAAGATCATGTTTAGTTTTTTTAATTAAAAAATAATAAAGTCCGCCATTTTCGATTCAATGAGGGTTAATTATCACTTAATTTTATTAGATTATAACTTCCAGTGTACACAGTGATGGCCAAATAGTTGGCATCAAATGGGAAACAGTTTTATTAGAGTTTTTTGGAAAATCAAGACCCTGGCGATCGGAGGTTGTTGAAAAACATTACAAATGAACCAAACAAAAGTTGTCACGTGACTTCCGTTATCTGTCAAATTTTAGATTTTTTGAAAAATAATTGCACCAATTGCATATACTAGCCAAGATAGAAATTACAGCAAATTTATTTTAAATGTGCTTTTTCTATCTAAATACAATATTATGGCTCGAAATTTTGAAGAAAAAATAATAAATGTTGAGAACACTGGATAAAGAAAAATCTCATTAAAAATTATTTTTGCGAAAGTTAAAGTTAGCTTAAACTAACACACGCTAAAAAAATATCATTGAAATCTTACTTAATTTCCGAAAAATAGCACTTTTTGGATTTTGACAATTTCGAAAAACGCCATTTTCTAACTATGTAAAAATAAATCGGTATATCTGATAAGAGAGAAATAGGTTTTCGAAGAAGCACAAATTATTGCCATAAAAAGTTTTTGAAAAATCAATAATAAAAATGTTTCCCGTTTGATGCCGATTTTTGGTGATCACTGTATATAAGCGACATAGATCATGAAAATAGACATTCTGGTTTTTAAAACATACTTATTTTATTTGTATTTTAAAATAATACTTTATCCCCAAATTGCCCTTCCGTCATCCCAGTCGTGGGTTCCAGCATAAGGATCAAAATGAGACCAGCCCTAATACTGAATCACAAAAATGCGCACGAGATATAGAAAATTGTAAAGGGTGTCAAATTTAGTGTGACCCCATTTTAACAGGTAATAAAAATAACCTGGAATACATTATACGATTTTCTTTGTTGGAAATTAAGAATGGACATTCAAGTTTTATTCTTATTTATTTTGAACTTGAAAACGTAAAAATTACATGGACCACATCACCTCCATTGCGTGAACGTGCGATGCAATAAAGAGCCCATTACACGCTGACACATTTCAGCCGGAATCTCAGCAATAACTTGCCGTATGTTATTTTTTAAGTCTTCCAGAGTTTCAGGTCGGTTCTGGTACACTTTTTATTTAAGATAGCCCCACAAAAAGTAATCTGGAGCCCATAAATCAGGAGAGCTGGCAGGCCACGACTGATCTTCACGTTGAGATATCAGACGACCCAGAAACATCGCTCTCAGAATTCCCATAGATAAATTTGATACATGAGGTATTGCACCGTCTTGTTGAAAACATGTAGCATCTAGTGGTAACTGGAGTTGATTGATGGCATCTACTAAAATCGTTTGTAACATTGTTACACATCGTTCACTGTTAACGACTACTGGAATTTTCATTTGAAATTCAAAAAAAAATATGGGCCCAAGATTCCAGCTGAGCAGATGCCGCACCAGACAGTTACCTTTTGAGAATGCAGCTCTTGTTCGAATATAACGTCCGGATTTTCAGCAGACCAATAACGTAAATTCTGCTTATTTCTTTCGCCATGAAGTTGAAAATGTGATTCGTCGCTCATAATAATGTTATCAGCCCCTCCATCAAAAATCCAGCGACAGAATTCTAAATGTGTGTTTCGGTCAATCGGAAGAAGTTTTTGAGTTTTCTTCCACTTATAGAGACGAAATTGTAAATCTTTCTTTAATATTGTTCTTATGAACTCGTCTGAAATTCCTATTTATTCGAATTTTCCTCAATTGAATTTCTGCTGGCAAAATTTATTATTGTTGTAATTTAAAAATAATTACAACAAAACTTAACAACTTCAAAACAATTCTCGTGATTTGTTTGGCTGTAAATAAATAATCCGCAACCTTAATTTTTACCATATCCACCACAGGATTACGTGATTTGGGCTTTTTCGGGCTTTTTGCCCAAGTCAACTAATTCGGCTTTTGGACATTTTCGGAGATATGTCCACTCACAGGATTCGGCGTTTTGTCCACGCTAACTAATTCGGCGATTTGTCCATTTTCGGCGATATGTCCACCGACAGAATTCGGCGTTTTGGGCATTTTCGGCGTTTTGTCCACGGAAACTAATTCGGCGATTTGTCAATTTTCGGCGATCTGTCTACCAATAGCATTCGGCGTTTTGGACATTTTCGGCGTTTTGTCCACGCTAACGAATTCGGCAATTTGGGCACGATTCGGCGTTTTGGGCATTAAAATAAGATTCGGCGTTTTGTCCATTCGGTGATATGTCCTAGACCCGTGCCAGTTTGACAGAATAATCTTCCCGCTCCGCGGTCGGATTATTTAACCTGTCAAAGTAACACTCTTTTGTTATTGTGCAACAAGTTATCGACATATAACCCGGTAATATCTAAGTACTTATAGTATTACTACTGAGTATAGCATTTGCCATATCTCTTTTGCTCTTTCGCATATTTTTACTTATGCAAGATTTGTGTTCTTTTGGAGTTAAATATATAATATATTGTAAATAAACATTGGATTATAGCAATTTAGAATTTCTATTTTTGCTTTATAGAATCAGTTTTGTGGTTTAGGGATTTACACCAGGTCTTCTGGTTTGGACCGTCTCGAACCAGTGGCTCTCCCGGACAACCACCCATCCTGCCAGGAACTAGCTGGAAAGTCTTTGCTACACAGCCAGACAATTTCGGAATCACAGTGTTTTGTTTTGTAAGGTATTATTGAGTAATTATTTAATTTATAGAAATTCCTCGTGTAGCCAGCTGTCTCAGGTTGAGGGTTTGCTCCCGGCATCCCTTTCATTTAACAAAAGCTACTTGTTCGATTAGAATTTGGCTTCTATAAAAGACTTTAATCCCAATTTTGCCCACATTGTATATAAGCGCAATTGCGCAATAGTTGCTGCACTTGGTAGTGGTTGCTCTGTTATGAATTGAAATAAACACGGAATTACTTTATTACATATGTACCATATCAGTGTGACTCCATGGTGTTCTAAATTCTGTAATATTTCTGGGTGAAACCTGGTTTGAGAGTTTTAATAGCATTTTCTACTTCCGATATTAGAATCTCTAGTTCTACGTCAAAAGAGCGTTGATCGATTAGGGTCGTCGGCTTTGTAAAAATTGAGTTAATAGGTATATGCATTTTCCACCTCTCTAGAATTTGTTCAAAATCGTGAACTATACTTCCCGGTTCTGGATGTAAACTCTCAATCCAGTAATTTTACTTTTCTAAATAAATGGGTATGGTTTTCTATTTCCTGTAAAATGTAATTTATTTATGTGTAGTTTTTTACGTTTAGATTGAACTTCTACAATTTTCGCAATTCGGTGCGCGCCATCCATGTTTCCGATGTCTGTAGTACAAGTTTTGAATTGCGTGCTCCCTCTCCTCGCCTACTTGTTTTTGGATCCAACCGGATAGTGACACCAATTTTGACTTTTGTTCTCGACATGGCTGTTTCCTTTTGACGCCGTGAAGATGACCAGGTTTAGTGCCTTTTTTAATTTTCCAGGGGTTTTTGCGAGCATGCAAGTTTATATTTTTACCCTCGCTGAACGTTGGCGGATTTGCAACCCTGGCATTTTTATAGAGAAATATTTCTCACGCCTAGTTGGCGAATTAAAAGCGCTTTTCTGATCCTAATCTACACATGGCCTAAAATCAATCTACGGTAAAGCTTTTCGTGGCGTGATTTAAAGCATCCATCCAACCGTAGGTTTGAAGCTTCCCGAAAATTTCGATCCTCGCAATTCAGCGCATCTACAAGGAAACTAAAATCAAGTTTTGTGTTCCTTTTTAAGGTAAGATATTGAATGCCGCGAACAGTGAATTGGTGAAGAGGCTTCACCCGTATTGCTACCGAATTCAGTCAAAATTTCGGGCTCCGGCCGCTATGTACAGTTTGCTTCACGAGCTGCTTACCTGTCGGCGCCCAATGATTTTCTAACCACGGAACCGATGTCAATCGCCATTGCATTTGTTTTATACTGTTGTACTGTATATTTATACCTTTTTAAATTGTTTTATAAACTATTGTTCTCGCAAGCCGAATTTGTTGAGATGCACCTTAATTTGGCAAATAATCACCTGTAATCTTATTTTTATGTGATTACATATTGTCATATGAGCATGTTGTCTTGGTCTTTGCTACTGCTACCTGGATTCGTGTACTTATTTTCAAATAATTGTGTTGCCTTGCATGATGCCTGGATATATTTGTCGTTAGTTAAAAGATTTGTTGGCGCCCTTTTTGACTTTTAGTTAATTGTGAGTACTGAAAGAACTGCAGCCGCCTCCCTGATTTAGCCGCGGCCAGCAATTGTATCCACCTAGTCATTGATATTATAATTTTGAGAGATTTTGCCGTACAGTAAGCTGTACGAGTATATAAAATTTATAAGGATGTCTTAGGATTTTAAAAACATCCAAAATTAAATTACTGTAGCCGGGCTGGGTAGCTCAGTGGTTAAGCATCTTCAACACTGATTCAAGGGTGGTGAGTTCGATTCCCAAGGTTATTAAAAAATAAAAAGATGCTTATAAAAGCCTCTATAGAATGCCATCTTTCGGAAGAGATGTAAAACCGTGGGTCTCATCTTATTACGATGAGTAGCATGTAAAAGATCCGTTGCTTGGGTTGGAAGCCTCTTACCTGAGAAACGTCCTATGAGGGACTAGCCACCACACACGGGGTTACTAAAGGCATTGTAACTGAAATTCCTTAAAATCTTTCTTGCATATTCTAACTGTAAAATGTTAACTTCAGCTCCCGTATTTAGTTCGCACTGAACTTTCTCATTTTCTAGCGTCACGACTTCCAACCGTGATTTCATAATTTCCTGAAAAGTCTTAGCTTTATTTTTAGCAGCAATGCATGATATACATTTGTAACAAGTTTTTCTATTGGCTGGACATTTACTGTACTTACACGTTGAACCGAATTTACTGCACTCGGTTCGTTGAAAGTTTCCTTACTTGTTTTCTGGACGGATATACCTCTTTCGTGTCATTCCCTTTAGGGTTTTTTAAAATCATTGGAACTCGTGTTTCTACTTATAAGTGAACGATTTTATATCTTTAATAACTAGCCTAATTTCTAATAACACCGACGCGCTTTCTTTGTTCTTTATTTCTGTAGAAAATACATGTAATGCTGATCTACTTGCATTCTTTATTAAGAGTTCTACATTTTGTAAAGAGAATTTGATGCACTTTCACAGTATTCAAGATGTTATTGAAGCTATGGCGAGCAAACATTTCATTTATATACAATTTTTATTTAGTGCGTTTTGTAAATGAGGTTTTACTACTTGGAATTGGCGCGATTCTGCAATAAAGACAGTTTGGTTAAAAAATCTTAACCAGTGATCTATCACAAGAAAAATTGATTCTATACCTACATCTTTAAAGAAAATAGCTTCTAACTGGTTGTGGACTTCCTTATTACATACAGTATCTACGTAAAGAAACACAGATCTGATTCATGAAAACATCAGAATTTCGTTATTGATCTTACATAAACTGAGCGAACCAATGGGGATACGCAAAAAGTATTTTTATTTGTATTGTGTATATACGAGGTGTAACAATTTGTTACTGCCGCGACTTTATAAGCTATCTTAAGCGGTGGCTCGGTAAGTTGGGTACCCTTCAGAAATAAAGTATTTATAACCAAAAATTTATAGATAAATATTGTGTTCAATAGTAATTTTTCTCTGGGGCCGGCAGCACCTGAATAGAATACGGGATACATCCCGCTGCCAATCCATGGGGCACAGGTGGCTTCGGTTGATATATCAGTTGGTATAATCAAAATCCCTAGTCGGGTTGACGCTTCTCCGTAACTCAAAATGGGTTAACACAGAATGCCGTATAACTTACTCGATGTGCTGAAGGACAGTACCGGCGGAAGACGTGGTGGGGGTATATAGCATCCACCACTCGAAAAATTTCCGGGTAGTGAATCCACCACCCGAAATTTGAAGTTCCTAGTATCGCATGTATAAGTAAAGTGTTCACGGACCCTCACAGGGCAGAACATGTAAACCTGGAATGATAATTATGACTCTGAAGTGAATGCAATGTTACACATTTATTTAGATATAGCTGATACTTTAGATATAGAAAAATTAATAGACGAATTTACTTCGAGAAATTCGAAATGTTCCAGTGTATTTGCGTTAAATAAAAAACGAAATTCGTAAAAGCTTATTTTGTGTGTATTATTTATACATAATTGTTTATAATAATTATTGTTTTTATGTATTGATTAATACAATTACGATTTTTATAAAAATATCAGCCACTGGCAGGCAATTATATTACCCCTTCCCCTCTCATTTTTTCCCCCTCTCCTGTGTTCCCCCTTTCCTCCTACCCACCACGCGGGCTAAACCTGTTTCGCCGGCCCTGCTAAAGGCAAGAATTTCAATGTGTCGGTGCCACAACTGTTTGTCTGGAAATCCCTTTTCCACGTAAGTTGAGCCTTAAATTATGTTTCCGGCACCTGTTCAGTGACTTTAGGATCGAAATTCGGCGACTACGCAATGACTTGCAGTTACATAATCTGTTGCGACTTGACGTGCCTTCATCCTTCGTAGACGACTTCAGTGGCCTGTATGATTTATTTTGCGCATCTCGCTTCAACAGGAATAAACAGGGATCTGGAACCGGAAATTTTGGGAATCGGTTGTCACTTTACGAGTAGACGCGCACAGTCGCTTGGAAAAATAAGCAAGGGGCGGTTTAAAAAAAATGCACGTGGCCTGATTATTAGGCACTCCAGACGGAGTACGAGAAAGGGAAATAGGTTTGGACTCTGAGGTTCTCGGGGTTGGTTTACTGCTTCGCCGGACTGTCTTGAACGGGCCGAGTATTGTCCTTATATATACCCGTTTGAGTCCCCGTCTTCGATCAAACGAGCAAACGTCACAATCCAATTTAGCAATTAGCCAGGAATTCGCGAACACTGAGCGTATCATATTTAAATTGAGGAATTGTAATGACTGAAATCTCTAGACAACAAATGTTCATTTTTTCTTTTTCTTTAGAAACTATGTACAATTTTCGTTTGTTTGATAGTTCTAATAACAGTAATAAAATCAAATGTATTCTGGCACGTCAGGTTTTGGAAAATAAAATTATTGAAAAGTAAATGAAATAATATTAATTAGGTATCTATGTACATTACATTGAGCTGTATGCTATCGTCCTGTTTAAAATGTTTTTCTTTTTTACTGTTCTTCGGCACTTTCTGATATCAATGTCCAACAATAATCAGCAAGCATTTTATTGTGTAGCTCTTTATATACCCACATAGCCAGAAATCGAGCAACTCTTAATTTGATTGGTTCCAGAGCAAAAATGGGCGTGGTTTAAGTGCTCTGACGTAGTAAACATGCAAGGGCATGTCTACTCACTGTTGGCAGAACAATATTTCGTGTACTAACTTTATTACATGAAAATAACTTTGAAATTGTGTAAAATTTAATGCGTTTTTTGAAAAAAACTATTCAACATTTCTCAAAATTCTGACGTGATGGAGCAAATTTGAAATCAGATTCAGAATCAGCATGACGAAAAACATAAACTACACCTATTGATGTATAAGAAAACCAAACTGTGTTGACCAGTGTAATTTACTTACTGGCGACACTTCAGGTCTTTTTCTTCGAACAGAATCCTGTAGCACTTTCAACACTTGTGTTTATATGATGTTTGAGTATTTCGTGTTTACTCGAATGTCAATGTTAAAATATAGTTTTGGCTTAATTTGTGTCCAAGTTAATCAGATATATAACTTTTTTAGGTTATTTTTGGAGAGACTACACAGGTACGATACCCAGGGAGGCCATACCTGGAGGACTAGACGACAGAGGGGAAACAACTTACATTGGCCAGGCTGTGTTCCCCGAAGGATACCTAATGCCTGGAGTTATCAGAAGAGGAAGCAATCAGGTTTTTTATGAATATGGCCTCTCTGTTCACAAAGCCGAGAAAGATGTTAAGGTATACATACTCGCCTACTATTAATTTGCATTATACTAATAGGTACCATAGTATCAATAACAATTATTTCCAGATACTCTGTTACCAGCTTCCAAAGCAGTTTTCATGGCTACAGGTTAAGCTTGGCAGTTCAATTGTTAATGTAAACGGCACAATGATTATTGTTGGACATGACTACATCGGCAGGAAAAACACGGGTTCTGAGATCGCAGTAGGAAAAGTAGGAAAAGATCAAACTAAATTTACAGGCATGTGGTATGCCACAGCCAGTGGAACCGGATTTGTAAATCAAAATGACGATTTTGAGATTTTGGTTTTTAATCCCAGCACTGCTGTGAGCTGTAGCTCGAAAACGGTCCACATAAATTTTTATTATTAACGGTTATTCATACTGCAAGTTAATTTAAATACAATTTCTGTCTATACCGGTGGGGCTTTTGAGATAATTAGATGCACAAAATTTCGTTCAGTTATATCATCACAATTCTTTTGTGATTAAATAGCGAGCCAAAATAAGCATAAATGTGGCTTCCAATAAAAATTTGGTGTGCTTGAAAGTCCTCATTCGATGTGTTTGTATTTTATCGTGATATGTAATAGACTTTTTTAATTTCTGGATATGTGAAAATGTTAGCCAACAAAGTATTCAATAAAATTAATTCAGTCCATTCTAGCTGTATAGATTCATCTTTTAGTTATAATGACATCTAATATTCATATATGCATAATTGCATTGCCACATGCCCTTGGTATTGATTGAGGCTTTTCTTCCATACTCATCACATACATTTATACACAAGTAATGAAAACCACAATTACACCTTTTACAAGAGATAAAATCATTTTCTGGTGGTAATTACTATTTGCTATTGCGCACTGGACATCGATTGGCATTGCTTTGATAATGATGTTAACTTCGTTTACTAACAAAATTATTTAAATGCTCGGAGCTATAGTTCGTACTTATAGCGAACGCAACATAACAATTAACATCTGCCAAATTTATACTATGATAAATTTGTTATGTAAACATTTTTGTTTTATGACAGAAATATATGTTTGCGACTTTTGTAAATAAAATTTCTTGATAGAGTCAAATTTATATAACCCTTGAAACGGAAATCTGGGCACCTTGCCTGCATGCAGCGAGCCAGCGTTTGCGCTTCAAGTAGGTGTCGATTAATCGTTCACTTAACAAGTACGCATGTGCAATGCCACCAAGAGTGTTTCGGAGCGTACACAGTTTTTAATCCGCTAGAGAGTCGAGCTGGCCTGCAACCAGGTACTTTACAGCCATATTCGTCGGAAATTTGCATTGAATTGTATTTGAATTTCCGTTGATGACGTGTGACAGTCCTTGGTTACGTATGCCATCATAATCAGCTATACGGAAGCTGTCACTCTACGAGCCTACGGTAAACCGATATGGGTTTGTTTTCAACTGAGCGACAAGCGTTTTCTTCAGGCTGTGAGAAGATTTCTCTATCGGAAAGGAATGCGATTAATAGACAAATAAATACGTGTGCAAGATAGTGGTAAGGGTAATTCAAACTGAATTATATCTAACTGCAGGCGAAAATGGACTTCCCTATAGCAGAATATTTATGTAGGTATTAAAGACATTTGTTCTGGCGCTTTTTAATGTTGTTTAAATGTAGATATATTTGCTATATAATTATTCGGCTATTATTTGATCCGCAAATTCGTGTAGGAACAAGCTATTGCCAGTTAATAAACCATTCCTATTTTAAACCGATTTGTTTAAGAATTACTATTCTAAAAGTTGATATCTGTGTTTATTTGTGTAAACAAATTGGCTTTTCTTGCCAATAGCGTTGAACTTGATTTCAGCACCAGAGTTGCAGATTAATTTGATTTTTGGAAGATAGTGATGCTTCACGGGTTGAGGTAATTTTAAAAGAATTTCAAGTGTACCTACCGAGCTAGTTAAGTAAACAAACAAGGACATAAGATAAAGTCATGTTATAAGAATTAAACCCAACGGCGGAGCTACGAAAAGTCGTGTAACACCCTGCTTCGTGTACTGCAATGAAATATAGCTAAATTTTGTTAATTAAGGTTTGTTCTCAGATTTAAGTCCTCATAAGCGATTGTGTTGTTTAGTATATTTGTATGCAGTATCGATTTTGATATGCCATTAGTGAGACGATAAACTACAAGTTTTTGAGTTTCTTGAAGGCATCATTAATTGTACAGGGTGATACACGACAAGTTTGAATATAAATATGAATATTAGGCGGGAGAACTATATACAAAGAAGTTTGAATTACTACAGAAGTTCTGGTAAAGCCAGGTTGGCAAATGATCTCGTGAGTAGTTTTATTTTCTAATAGATTAGTCTAGTTTGAAGATAAACACCTTTGAAATTTTAATGGTTTCACGTAATAGTATACCTATTGCATACAAGTCAGGAAAATGATGATTTACTGACGAGACGGCGTTTAAAATACGAGGTCCCTATGCGGCCGAGTGCTTCAGTCGTCGAGTCAGGTAGACACTTTTGACGTGTACTGTATTTCCTGAAATCGTATGATTAAATTTAAAACAGACGACTTTTATTAGGAATTTACGATACAAGTGCGTAAAGCTACTCTTTAGGCACGAACGGGGTAGAATGAAAACGCGAGTGAGCGAGCGTTTTAAGCCACGCGAGTGAGCGAGCGTTTTAAGCCCCGCGAGTGACTAAAGATGCTTTACGCATGTGTATCGTACAATATTTTATCTACGATAGAATCTAGAGAACACGGTTAATATTAAAAAAAAAAATTTGAATGTAAATTAGGATTACCAATAACCGGTCGTAATTTTGCGTGTTTTAAAAATTTTAAAACACGTTGCTACTGATAACGTGCCTAATGAAACTTTTTAAACACGTAACTACTGACGACGTAAACTAATGAAAACATGTTATTAAACAGTCGTTTTACAAACTTTAAACTGCCAACTAAAAGGCAATTTTACACTCTGTCGTAGATAAAATAATTTAAAGCATCGTCTATGTTGATTGATCAACGCAGACGACGATTTAAAGTATAATGGCTATTTGGCTAATATTGGCAAAAATTAAATAGGACCTGTTTCTGTTGATTCCATTGTGAATAGTTAATAATTTAATTTGTCAAAAATGACATAAAATGACGTCAAATTCTTGTATCTATTTTCTATGAAAAGGTATATTATCATGGTTGTCGAGCTTTGACTGCATTGTCAGGAAAATCTGACCTTTCTAATTTAAAAGCTTCTAGTAATGGATAAAATACCGTCGATTTCTGAAAAAAATATATGTTAGTTGTAATAGCCTGTATAATGGCCAGGTGTTACAATTTGCTATTATCTACAGCCCTTAGAGAAAATATTTGTAAATTAGAATATCAGTTGTAAAAAGTTAATATTATGGTCCAGTTAGTACAAACACTTGACTTATGTTACTTTTGCATTATGAGAACTACATGCTTCAATACTTCCGTTACGAATAAATAAATTAAAAACAAACTGTTTTTATCCGCAAACGTCACAAAAGTAACAACTTATGTGTCTTTATTGACAAGGTAAAAGTGTCACTTTATCTGCTTAAGCAGATAAAATAGCAACTTTTGCATAATTTATGTGCCTAAGCACATAAAATCGTTGCTCTCTTTCTTTCTTTCTATGTTTGTTCACTATCTCCTCCGAAGATACTGGACCGATTAAATTGTATGATGGCTTAAAATTTTTCTAATTTTTAGACTTAGATCGTAGGCTGGTTTTTATTTTCGAAAAGTGTACGAAAAAGTTTTAATTTAAATAAATCCTTTAAACAGCGGATCGGAGCATCTGTCGCCGTGGGTTATGGTGTGACAGCTGCTGTGGCCGGGTGCTATTAGCTCGGGTGATTCAGTATGTTCATATTTCATTACAGCAGCGCGTTATTTGAACAACAGAGGTTGACACAGGGGTACAGTGCTCGCCTGTCACGCGGGTGGCCTGGGTTCGATTCCCGGCCGATGCATCTTTTTTTTTCATTTATATTAATGAAATTTACCTGAATACGTTTGCGGATAAAATAGTATATGTTATTCGGAGTAAAAGTGACTTTATGTGGCTTAGCTGAATTATTTGCCTCACTAACGTTCGGCTAAATAAACTTCAGCTTTGCCACATAAAGTATCACTTTTACTTCTAATAACATAATTTACTATTATTGTTATAAAGGATAATAATATTATTATTAAAGTAATAAAACCTTACGAATACCACATGAAAATAGAAAACTGTAACTAAAAATTAGGAATTATAATTTTATTCTGAAACCAAGTTGTACTTTTAACTGTTTCGTAAAAATCTTTTTCTAATCATTGCATAGAAAGTCGGCTTTTGCGCCCTAGTTTTAGGAAAGAAAACTGTCAATTTACAACCAGCGGGAGTAAATTTTTATTAACTCCCGGCGGGAGCCAATATTTTTTGCTCCCGTATTTGTGTTTATGTTACACCAAAGCTTTACAACGTTATGCTGATTTGGAAATTAAACAAAATGTCAGTACAAAAGCTAGTGTCACATTATGATTTCCTAAAGCAAAATTTTTTAAATTTCGCGCAGTAGAACATGCGTTCGAAGAAAAAATCATATATATACGAACACTGGAGCAAAGGTATTCCTCCTTTGTGGTAGGAAATGAACCTTTGCTCCCTAGATATATAAATAGCTATTATTAAGTCTCTTACTGTGATTTGGCTATTTGGAGATTTGTTGCGCATAGCTTGACGTTAGTTTATATTCTGCTTCACCTGCATTGCCCTAAACGCACTTAATTACTATAATACGAATATGAAAAAGGATATGGACCTGATTTCCGATATGATCTTCATGGAATAGCAGTTTTTCTTATGGTCGGGACTACTAACTGCGTTTACTTAACAAGTTATGCGTGCTGTCTGTGTTAGTGATTGTTTGAAGGAAATAAATCATTTAAATGGTTCAATTGGAATGCTTACTTATCCGTTATCTTTGAAGTTTGAAGTTAGGTATTTCCAAGTTAAATATTGGCTGGGTCTCGTACCTATCATGAAGTGACTAACTGACAGCGTATTAAGAATTAATATGGGTTGTCTATGTCATTTATTCGTAATATTTCGAACTTGTTTGGCTCATTCGACATTCTCTTATGATTTCTGAATCAAAATTTAGCCCATAGGATTGCTACTGAGCCGGGTGATCATTCGACGTTGGGATATAATTAACGTCGCTCTTCTCTGAAGACTGGTCTACGAGGTAGAGTGACAAGACTACACACAAAACATATACAAACATGACTTAAAGGTAGCACAATACGCCCAGTGAGCCTTAAGTGCGCGAAAACATGCTTTACCCTCCACCAAAAAGAAACCATAGGTTTATGAACATTAATATGAGGTTTTAATGTAATCAAGGATCAGAATACGTCTGGCAATCCGGTTAACAATCGGCGCCGCTTCGGTTCCAGGCCGAGCGGTGAGAAATTTGCTACTGGCCATGCACATGTGAGCGACAGGCTATACATGAAAAATGGGCTACTAGAAGATAAACAGTGGTGTAGTGGCAATTTGGCAGTGGGGGAACGCTAGACTTCCGGAGGGTGTGGGGGGGGGGGGTATGGAATATTCCCTAGGAATAGGGGGGGGGGGTGCGGGGGTCCTCCTCCGGATTTTTTTTTTTAAAGTATAGATGCAAAAATATGCGTTTTGATGTTTTCTGGTGCAATTTTTCCGTATTACGATGTTTGCGGTTTTGTAGTCTTAATATATAAATATAAAGCCTACAACTTTCTAATTCAAACTGTTTTTAATACTTTGTATATTCATAGCAAGTAGAAGTCATGTTTGACGTAATTTTTCTAAATAATAACATATACCACTATTTAAATGACACTGGAATGAACAGTAAATTATCAAATTGTTTGTGCATACAACCGTATTTACTCCATGTAGGCCTACGCCATACAATACGTTCAATTTAGTATCGCTTAATATTTGCAATAAGAAACAACGCACATTTTAGAAAATCTGCCAGTAAATTTAATAAGTTTTACTTTTGTGTTTTTTTGCCGTAATTATTGTATTAAATTAACTTTCTACTAAATTAATTCTTTTTTTTTACTTAACAAAAAACCAGTGGGGGAACGCCGTTCCCCCGCGTTCCCCCTCGACTACACCCCTGAAGATAAACTAACATAGATAAGTGAAACGTAAGAAAAATGCTAGCCTCTAGTAAACTTCAGATAATAAAAGATGAAATTGTGCTACCAACAGTAAATACTAATCTAGAGTTAGCCCCAAACCAAAGTTTCTCAATTACGTTTACTAGCTTCAAATCGTACTAAATGATCGTTCAGGCTACATGGGGACATTGTTGGGCCAACTAGCTACAGTGAATACGGCGTGCGGTTCTTTTGTTTCTAGTAATAGTAAAAGGTATTTAAAATTACCAAGGGTGCCAAGGATGCTTTATGCAATCGATATTCATAAGTTTACGAGAACTCGTTACTGCCTGAAACAGACTTCAAAATAGGTGGCATTATCCATACACAATATCTATAAGCAGGAAAAGGTGTATATTAGTTAACAATAATACAGATAATACAAGATGTATATGTCGTAGTCATAATGCAAAATTAGGCTTTTTACAAAATGTCTAGGGATTTTATAAAAAGCCGGCAAAACGCGAGCGAACAATAGAGTTTTCGTTATGACTATGCCAATTCAGGCAAATTGATAAAATGCCGGCAAAATGTGAGCAGAAGTATATATATCTCGTTATGCCTGATATTTTCAGGCATTTTACAATTTGCCAACAGCGATGTAGTCTAAATGCGCAGTATGCGTTCCCGATACAGTTCACGCCAACCTAAACCTAACCTCACATAAAACGTGATAAACTGAAACGTGGGCATTGTTTTGTTGTTTATCAATCAATTTGTGTTGATGAACATCTAGTCGTAAAGCAAAACTCTCTTGACCAACCTATTGTGTACAATGTACATAATACCCATGGAACAGTACTTTGATGTGTTAGAATGTCATCGAAAATACAGGACATGGTGGGAGGGATAAAAAGCTATTTGCCTTAAAAAATAAATATAACATAACCAGAAGAGCGATCGAAATTTTCATTTCGGTATGCTTGGACTGTCAACTTAAAAATCGCAACCCCACAAGGGATTAGTTGTGCGTCCAATTCTTTCTAAAGATTTTAATGTTCGCGGGCAAATAGACTTGATAGATTTCCAATCTGCCCCTGATGGGAATATAAATGGCTTCTCAACTATTAAGACCATGCCACAAAATTTTTGCATCTACGCCCTTTACAAAGAAAACGTTCCGCGGGGGTGGCTATAGAGTTGGTGAAAATATTTTTGGAGTTTGCATATTGCAAAGTGACAACGGCCGGGAATTTATTGCTTCGGTAATAGAAGAAATTGTCAGCTACTGGCCTGACTGAAAAATGGTTCACGGCAGGCCACGTCACCCTCAAAGCCGGGGTAAGGTGGAAAGAAGTAACCAAGATGTTGAGAACATGCTTCGTTCCTGGATGTCCGATAACTCCTTCACAAATTGGTCCCTGGGCTGCTGGTTTGTACAGTGGCAGAAAAATTCCTCGAGGCATCGCATTATTGGAAGGACTCCGTACCGTGCATTATTTGGAGCTGACTCGAAACTTGATTAAAATCAACAAACCTGCCAGACTGTGTAATTAAAGAGCTTCGAACAGAAGAGGAACTTGAAGATATAATGCATTCTTCACAGACAAATAACACTGAACAGGACTTACAACTGGGTAATACAGAAGAAAATGCGAATGAGACTGTTCGTGATACTATTGTGTATTGTTACGCATGCAGTGACAAAATCACAGAAAAATCTAAATTCACATGTGAGGCATGTAATGGTACAGTGCATTTGAATTGTTCATGTTTAAGTTCAGGGCCACCTTCAAAACCGGAAATAAGGATTTGTTGTCATTGTAGAACTGAGAATAGAATTGAAAATGAAAGACAGAAATCTTACTCTCACAGACATCCAACAAAAATTTAAGTCAATTGAAATCGGATCATATGTTTATTTAGAAGTTCTTAAGGTAGATCGAGAACCTCTAGATTCTAAGAATCTAATTGGAAAAGTGATGGACCTGAAAAATGATCTCTACAAATTAGGTACCTCTAAAGAATTCTCAAAACTTGGTTTTCCAGAAATGATATTCAAGAATCCTTAGTCGGTTTTCAAGATGAAGTTCCTGATAAATTAATAACCTTGAGAGGGGCAGTTGCACATCATTCGCGATTCGGGGGTTAGGGGTTTCAAAAACGTTCCTGTAAGGTTAGTAGCAATCAGTGCAATTCAAAGAAATGTGCTTGCCTTAAAAATAACAATTTATGCTCTTTCAAATGTCATGGAAGTTCGACATGCAGTAATAAGTAAACGTAGAAGCATAAAAAATATAAGCATATATTATTTTTTTCCAAAGAATTTGATTTTATGTTTTTATGTACTCCATTTGGTGCAATACTTTAAGATTACCTAACTGAAAGTTTATATAGGTATGTATTTTTAAATTGTGAAGTGTTTATTTAGACGTACGTAATAAAAAGATTTATTGGTTCTTGCCATTGTGTCATTTTACTGAATACCTAGTAAGTACCTACCTAATTTAATTGTTTTTGTGCTCACGTTTTGACTACATCGCTGTTGGCAAATTGTAAAATGCCTGAAAATAATCAGTCATAACGAGATATATATTCTTCTGCTCACATTTTGCCGGCATTTTATCAATTTGCCTGAATTGGTATAGTCATAACGAAAATTCTATTGTTCGCTCGCGTTTTGCCGGCTTTTTATAAAATCCCTAGACATTTTGTAAAAAGCCTAATTTTGCATTATGACTACGACATATACATAATTTCAGAACCAGCACTGGTACAGCTTTCAGGAGCGATTTTATATCGTGGGTCGAAAGATGCAAACGCGGCGCACTCTAGTGTGGCCACAAATTACAGGGATTCTATTTTAACTAACGCTAAATTACAAAGGAGTAGTAAACAGACACAATAAGGGATGCTAATTACACGGAAGTAGCAAACAAGCGCAATATGGTATACTAATATACCAGTTAGCGGTAATGCCACAAGCAAGCACATCGTAGCATGCCAAATTACAATGTTGACGCAAGAAAGCAAACGAAGTATCCTAACTACGGCTAATGTTGCAGGCAAGCAACTGATATCATGCCACCATATACGTAAGAGTTCAAAGTGTTTCAGTAAATGTACCAGTCATTTCTGGCTCGAAGATGATGCCAAACAGTCGCTAACTTCAAGTTTACAGAGCTTGAAACAATATGTAAACAGCTTTATCTTTCACGACACGAGATCGTGTGTTAATACTACCAGAACCGCAAGGCGGCGTTCACAAAGCAAAATGCAGCGGGCAATCGTAATCTCGAAGAAACCGAAGCTCGGCCGCAACAGGGACTCCGGGAAAACCGAAGCGGAGCGGCAAAAGGGACTCTTGGCAAGCAGAACGGAAAAACTCAGTAGGAATTGCTAATTCGACAGCTAATACCATTTAACAGATCCCAAATTTTACGGTTTTAAGATTAACTCCCAAAAACTAAAAACTCCATCAGTCCCATCTTTGTAATTTAAACTCCAGCGCTGCTGGAATCTGCAACTAACGCGTTGGGCAAACCAAACGCAATAATCTTCGAAAAGTATAACCTATATAAATCCGCTGTATGCGAGTGAACACCAAAAAAAGGACACCACTTTCGTCCAAACAAATCTCTAATAAACGGCCTGTAACTTTTCTGCTTGCGAACAGCTTGAATGATGCAAGTAGAGGTATAGGCAAAGGCGGACTGGCGCGCGACAATACAAAAACAAGAACATATCGCTGCAGGTGCAGCGGTTACTTAAACGATTGGCCCAGAAACACATGAAAACGGATCTATATTCCAAGGTCGGCTCGACCAAAACCAGTTTACGATTCTAAACTACGGCGTTCAGACAGGGGTGTCTAAAACGTATAAAAGAAAAGGCGCGATCTAAAAACACTGAAAATTGTTACGCTATATAAACGTAGCAATTGACCGATACAACTTAATAATCACAGGGCTTTTGGAAACACGTTGGAAAGCTTTTGTAGCTTTTGTTGTTCCTCATACGAAAAATTCCATAGTAATAAGATATAATCCTATCAGCGATCGTTTAATAACGCTATCTTGATACTAAACTTACTTAAATAAATTTTCTTTAGGTATATTCTATCAATAGTGTGAAACTGATATAGCAAATATTCATCTAAAATGGTAGACTTTCTGATATTGGAGAACAAAATTCTCCAGAAAAACGACTGCTTCAATTTTCTGTCGACAATTTTCTTACTATAATGAAGACAGTCTTTAAACACCACATACATAAGACCTATGTATACATGGGTTTCTCCGGATGGATAAAAATCAAATTTACTACGTATTGGTCAATACAAGATGGCGATCCATTAGAGACGTACGAACTTATCCCGGTGGGGTATGTGGCTCTGATCACCAGATGCTTACAGCCAAACTCCAACTAAAGTTTTCAACTCCAAAGAAGAAAGTGGCTAGGAAATTCATATCAGTAGACATGAATAACATGGAGGAGGTACTGTCACAGGTCACAAGCCACAATAAAAGAGACACAAGGCAAGATTTAAGGAGAATATTCAATCTGCGTGTAGAAAAGATAAAAATAAATATACAAACATGCACTCCAACTATGCTAACCAGAATCACCCAAAGATTTCTACATCAAGATTATACAGATCACACACTAATTTAGTGCCAATCTGAATAGCGATAAATGAATCCGGAGTAGACGTGACAGAAATAGACCAGTAGTTATAAGTGTGGACGATGTATTGCGAGAATCTCTATACAGATTCTGACAATGCAATTCCACCAAACAATAATATAGAACAAGTGGAAGCAGCTATCAAACAGCTGTGGCAAAGCATGCGGATCTTATCACATCCCAACTGAAGCAATAATGGCAAGCGGCGAACTGGTGTCCATAAATACCTAGAACTATGTCGAAAAATATGGTGTTCAGGCAAGTGGCCCAAAGACTGGACGAAATCAATTTTTATTCCTACACACAAAAATGGTTCAGACAAAGACTGCGATAATAATTATAGGCTGCTCCCACTAATTTATCATTCCAGTAAAGCTATGCTCCATATACAGGGTGAGTCAATATTCACTCCTCAGCCCTCGGATATGTGTTCTACAATTGAAAATAAGACAAAAATAAAGAATACTAAAATTCCGAAAGCGAGGCCGCTTGCAAGTAAAATTGAAATAAACAAATTTTGTTAAGTTCCGTTTAATCTCAATAAATTCAAATACAAGAGAAACCTTAAATATTTTTAAAAAAACTATCTGGGTCGTGACAAACATCTAATTCCTTAAGAAACACTCAAAAAAGTTACAATTTTCGTTAATACACGAATGTAACCTATGACTAAAGTTCATGGCAACAGAATTGAAATTATCATCATTTATTTCTGCTATTGCTTCTAGAATCCGGGCAATAACGTCATCCACTCGGCAAGCAGAGTAAAATAAACTTTTGTTTTATGTATCCCCACATCCAAAAATCTATTGGAGTTAAGTCGGGAAACCGGGGTGGCCACGCTATTGGTCCACCCCGCCCAATCCATTTATTAGGAAAACGGCGATTGAAAACGTGAAGGCGCTCCATCGTGTTGAAAAAACATTGTTGCACGTTGTTGTAAAGGAGTATTTTTTGTATTTGAATTCATTAAGATTAAACAAAACTTTAAGAAAAATATTTTTATTCAATTTTACTTGAAAGCGGCTTCGCCATCGGAATTTTAGTATTCCTCATTTCTGTCTTATTTTTAATTGTAGAATACATATACGAGGGCTGGGGAGTGAATATTCACTTACCCTGTATTACACAATCGACTTTCGAGCTTTCCTGAATCATCAGATACTAGATGTGTAAACCGGTTTTGTAAAAGGCACGAAAAACGCGAGAACGGGTGTTGAACTTGAGGAAGATTGTAGAGAAAGCTAGGGAATTTAACATCTCATTATATCTATGCTCTGACGAAATAAAACGACCAATAAAACTAGCATAACCAGGAATGGGTCTACGTAACATCTGGAAAGAATAAAAATATTACAAGTCGATAAAGAAAAAACTCGTACACTCGTTAGTATTCCTTGCATTTATGTACACTACAGAGGAATTCGCTAGCGATTGGAAGAAAATGGACGCCTTTGAAATGTGGTGTTGGCGTAGACTGCTCCAAATACCATACGATATTTTGGAGACATCACAAGAAGAGAAGGCGTGCTAGAAGAAAAGTGGACGAATAAAGAGCGAGAGGCCGTTCACCAACCAGATAGCTAGTAGCTAGACCAAATTAAAATCTAACAAGCAATACAACGCACGAAGCTATTCACAGAGCACAACTCCGCGAAGAATGGCAACATGTAATTAGACAAACTAAAACCTATATTAATCACGCCACTTTAGACATGAATTAACACGACCAAGAAGAAGCAACAGCAAAAGCATATCTAATAGCGAGGGCCCTCTGTAAATAGAAAGAAGAGAGCGCGACTTAAAATAGTTAAACACTTCGAGTGTACAAATCAAAACAACAAACCTCGAGTGAACAACGTCGAGCTTTCTGCGCACGCAAAAAAATTTGTTAATTGCCAACAAAATAATTCACGGATCATACATATTATACTCCTACTACGAATTTAAATTGAATTTTCTGACAGCGCAAGGAGCATTACAAAGTTAAAATACACATACAATGGCCTAAAACCAAATCAGTTGCTAGTTAAGTAAACAACCCTTTAATTTAGACACGTCACTGGGGAAAATCACATTCCGGTAAACACTTTAGTATGAAATACAGGTGGGTATTTTTAAGCTAAACAAAGTTGACCATCAAGGGGACGGGGATGCTGCAAGTGGTTGGTCTCACCCAAATTCTGCTTTGAACAGTCGTAGCAGATTCACGTTACAGCTGGTTTTGATCATTCAACGACTTATAGGATGATGCAAACGCGAGCAGTGAACCAACCTCCGGGCCGACAATTGTTAGAGCAAAATGTCATTAGACCCCGGGACGAGATTATGCCACTTGTCTAAATCTGCTTGGGCGACGAAAAAGAATGCACATACATAATACTAATTGAAGGGAGATGAGCGATATGTAAATCCGGAATTTTAATCCGTATCAAATGCAAGATTTCGACGAGCCCTCGGGGCGAAGTTTACACTCACAAATTTGCGTCTCTTTTGCCAGCATACAAGTTTGGCACTGCAATCGGTATACGACTTACGCAAATTAGCGATCACTCAGTCTTGGATCACCCCGAGCGCCGATAACTACCCGAGGCGACGCCACGCTGATAAGGCACATCCCAGAGCATTGTTATTTCTTTGCCACATTGCGAACTGGTGAAACGTTAAATTCATTCTTTGCTACAGAGTTCAGACGGTTTCTGCTTTATACGTGTAATTACAAAATAAAGTTTATTTTTAAAAAGCTGTTTTCCCATTGAATTGTTTAACTGGCCTTAATTTTAAAAGTATTAAATCATTGAAAATTTTGTATAATGGATAACTAGGATGTTTGGCTGGGGAGGGCCAGGCCTCCCAACCAACCATCGTCAATACCTATATCTATAAAGACATGAATTTGCATAATTTACCCTTGCGCATAAAGTTATATGTTAGTTTTTTTATACTGTTATAATGCTATATGTTTAACTAGTATATCAATAATTATTTCGCGGTTCATAAACAACATGCAAGAATGTACAGACTACCTATGGCAACTTATATAAAGTACATTTTTTTAAACATCACTTTCTAATTCTTTCTCAGTTACGGTTTAAGTGAAAAGTTTCTTGAAAACATCAATATTCCTGTCATTGCTATTGTGATCACCACCAAATCCTGTTTGCTACATAAAACACTACTAAGCATAAAATTCTGGATTGTACTCCTCAAAGTGATAAAGTGAACTCTTTATGCAAAGCAAACATATAAATAGCAAGTCACTGTAAGTGTGAGCTGGATGAGCGGATGAGCCTAGGTAGCAGTTAACACTCAATTACTTACAATAATTGCAGTAGTCTTGGTATAGACACATAAATTGATCATTTATTTATAGACAACTGAAGAGAAACTAAAAGCAGTGCTACACAATTAACTGGAAAAAGTAAAATTCAAACGAAAAAAAGCTTTTTCAAAGTATTAGCAAAACTAAATTGTATTTTTGCATGTTTTATCTTGCATTTTATTTTTTATCAAAGCCATCTATCCAACATATGGTATTTATGCTATAGTTCACTATTTTTTCATATGCCAATGTAATTGGACAAATTCTAGTTCTTAGTTTTGACTATTATAAACTTCAAATGCGATTTTATAATTTGGTTTTACCTAGATAAGTATTGCACTAAGGAAATGTCAGTTTATAATATCCAGAACTACATTTTAAATAATTAAGATGACTACCAGTGTACTTAATATGGTGGCAATGCTTATTGCCAATGGTTTCCCTAGATTGCACTTCCGTATAAAAAAAATCTCACTCGCAAGTGAACGTTGTGACACTAAACCATTTTAAAAATCACAGAAAAATAGAAGTAAAAATATCTTCACGTACGTAATAATACTAAAACAATAAAAGGAAACATTTGGTAATGCAAATTACATCAATTTTCAAATATACAAAATATTACTGGAGTTGGTGTTCGAAGTTCAGCGAAAGCGATTTCAACGCTTGGCAGTAGCCCGCAAATTAACAGCCTGTTTGCTGCACTCGGACACTGAGGACTCCTCGTATTGGTGAGACGCGGCTGCCTTAAATGAAACGCATTTATTGTTGACCCTTTTTTCTCATTTACAACATTTACCCATTTATGTCAATGGTAAAGACAGAGCTATGTGCAAATTATCACTTTTATCTACTTCTCATTTAAATTAAAAATAAACACCATTTTATTATTTGAAGGCGCGCATCCTGTATATGTTGGGCCTAAAATATTCCCCTTTTCCGCAAGAGTAAAAACCAGAGCTATACGCACAGTATTACTTTCATTTAAATACGAGTTCTTGAGTTAAAGCAAAGATAGGCAAACATTTATTTTTTAATGTGCTCACCCTGTATATATTTTACCGAAATTTTCTAGGTTTCATGCCAGGAAGGCATATAAAGGGCATGCAAAATATCGTATTCCTTCAATAAATAGTTTTTGAGTTATATCGGCAACAGACACACAGGCGGAATTGAGAAAACCTGTTTATCGTCATCTAGGGACCTGCAGCGTGGAGATTTGAAGAAATTTTGGCAGGTGATTTTTTCGCGATTACAATACTTTCTTTGTCTTTTAGTGAATTTATTTTAAGGCGCAATGTAGTCTTACCGTTTCCTTTAGTTGTTGTTTAATTGTTAACTATTCATTTCTAAGGATACGTCACGCTCACACCATGTGCAAATGCGATAATTTTAAAATGCAATATAGAAAAGTTACTGAGTAGGTAAAATAAAGATGTATTCTACGGAGAAAGGAATTTTGTTGATTGAATGATATAAAGATTTCGGTGTACAATAAGTATGTGAGTTATTAGGTACATGTTACATTCCCGGTAGTTATTTGTGATGCTTATTTTTCAATAAAATGGCAGTTCATATATTGAATTTTATGCCTATGCTAAACTGGAGTATGCATATGTTGTATGATATCGTATTAATTGCGGACCTAAACCAACGTAGTTGCCTACTTTATAACGTAAACCCACTAACTAGACATTATACTACTGCTTTGTAGTTCAAATTAATTTATTTTTATTGTTGTTTTGTTTGTTCTAATTAATCAATGTTATTATTATTTCTACTATTTTCGATATTCTCTGGTAATTAAGCTTTAGTCTGTTAGAGAATAAATAAATAAATAAATGTACGCTGTAACATCTTTCAAATTTAGAAGAATAATACGATTATCTGTATATCATATTCTGTTTTAAGTGAATCTGTGAGCTATCCAAATAATATCTCCCTGAAAATATTATTCGGTTTTCTACTACGAATTTTTGGAGTTCAAAACTTCTCTCAAAAAAATATTAGAACTATAAATCTCTTAAGATGTACGTAACTACGCAGCTCTATAATTAGATTACATCTTTCATATTTATATTAAATTCAAAACAATAATCTAATCAAAAGTCCTCTTCTACTGATAATGTATTTTAAAAAAGCATTTAAAATACGTATTTGTCTTGACATCAGCTGTAATCCAGAAGTTATGATAATAGAATTTTGATCTTTCTTTTACCATATTTTCTGTACTTCATGAAGTAGGTCCTTTGTACATAAGTAGCTCAATGCGTCACTTCTTAATATGGCGACTTTGGAAAAACGTTCAGACGTAGTATTAAATATATTGTTTACACCACCAGCGTAGGTATTTCTTGTTATAACCGATGTTTTGATATACAGTTGTTGATATTAGGCGTTCACAAAAACTTATCCTTGTTTTATCATTAAAATTAGTTAATAAGAAGGAATAGTGATACAAGAATCTAGTTATATAATATTAGGACATAGGTGGAGTATATCATCTAACATTCAGCGGAACAAAGAAGTTCATGTTTACCGTCTATATAGATTGGTTGATTGGATTTACCCACTATAACTGGATGCATTCATCTGGTTGATGCAGTAGTATGATTTTCAAATCCATGTGATGCCTACTAATTGCTTATATTTTTGACGT
This sequence comes from Agriotes lineatus, assembly GCA_940337035.1. Classification (NCBI taxonomy): domain Eukaryota; kingdom Metazoa; phylum Arthropoda; class Insecta; order Coleoptera; family Elateridae; genus Agriotes; species Agriotes lineatus. The sequence goes on from CALNHX010006294.1 coordinate 51,986, forward strand.
CTGGCATATACCAGTACAACATTTGTAAATGTCTAATAATATTTAAGTAAGTAAATGACTGACAACTACACTGCTCAAAACCGTACAGGGATATCAGTTCTTCCACCAATGCTTATTCCAGCCCAAACCGTCGAACTTCCTGTACTGCGTGGAGTCGATTTTGTAAACCTGGCTCTCCCCACACACGTACTCTTCTCGAATCAGGATGAATATTAAATCTTGACTCCTCTGAGAAAAGTACAAATGACCACTGCTTATTTTGCCAATTTTGAAATTCTCGTCCCCACAGATATCGCTCTCCCCGATTTTATCTACTTATGACAGGAACTCTTAATGGTCTCCAGGATCTCAACTGCACCTCATGTAATCTAATGCGCACGGTTTGGTCAGTGATCAAATACCGTGAATTCTCTGTAATTCATTTTGAAGTTGACGTGCGGTGTAAGTTTTATTATTATTATTATTTGCAAAGATAGATCTTGCACTGGGGCTGTAAGACGTGCATTACCTCTATGTCGATTGCGTACATCTAACAATTTTACATCTAAACTATGCGTATAGTAGTTATTTTCTATATTTTACAAGCATTTTTAGAAATATCCCTGTCCGGTTTTGAGCAGTGTATTCACAATATGATTAGCAATTTTCTTTTTTTAGAAACGTGAACTAAACTTCAAGTGGAGCATCCAATGGAATTCAGAAACGAGGTGCCTTGCGTGATGCTGTAATTTTCACACCTGCTTGAGGTATATATAGATTTAAATGAGTTGTCACAAGCACAGGGAAAAGGATTATTAGCGGTTACAATAGTATATTATGATACTAGTGTATAACTAAGCCTTTAAAGCAAATGCGACAAGTTTAAGAGCATGAAGTGTTACGGAATCCTTTTAATGTTGTTAGTATTATAGTGGCACTTATACACGTGTGTTATTTGCTATTTTTTCTACAATCAACAGAAATAAAAAAAATTAGGCGACTCTTCTATTACAATGTGTTGGATATTCTAGGTTATGTTCAGGTTCATATTTACGGAAAGTGTGTGATTAACATTTTATTACACATCCCTAATGGCAACATACGATAAAAACGTAATTCATATCCTAATATTAAAATTTGTGTAAAAATTAACTTTTTAGACTGTGCCAAAAGTTGTCATTTTGACACGACCGCAGAAGAAACACTTTTCCCAGTCAAAAACAATGTCAGTAATGCACCCACATTTTTATGCACAATATCAGTTTTTCCAATGTCTATTATGAACTGTTGAAATGAAATTTTTTAAAATAGTTGGTTGACACATTCAGTGCCAATTCTGTGCTAGTATGTGAAGTTCGAACTTGCTATTAATGCCGATCCGATGCAGGAGCGTAATGCCCCATACATGCTTTATATTGATTGTGGAAAATTTGGCATTGCATTTGGCGCTGACTATTTTGCGTAGTTTGTTCAGGGTGTCTAGCGACCGGGAATTTCTGGAAAACCGGAAATTATACGGGAATTTGAAAGTGCCCTTGAAACTGCGGGAAATATGCGAGAATTTCTTAGGCAACCGGGAATTTTTGTATCAAAGGGAATTTGCAGTAATTTTTGCCATTTTACGGAAATAATAAGCGAAATTTTCGTAAACATTTTCGGATTATCCGGAATAATTGCAAAAATGTACTGGACGCGCGAAGACAGGTCGTTGTTGTTTTTTTTTAATGAATACATACCCTAAAAAGTCAGACCGGAAGACCAGAAAGTATGCGGGAATCCTAATAAAATGACCGGCAAAATACAGGAATTATACGGGAATTTTGAATGCCATATCTGCTAGACACCCTGTTTGTTTTTATTTTATGTCAATCGTGTTTTGCTGCATTGGAATAAATATTAGGACAATTTATCATTGGGTCGCAATATTAACCCATTAGTTCCCAAGGTTAGAAAATAAAACTAATTTGATGTTTTTACTACATTTTATAACTTAACATACAGTCACATAACTGTTTATCAAGTTAAAAAAAAATTCATGCTGTTACTTTTCTTACAACAAAATGTTGCGTATACGTAACGTTGGGATTTTCGCAAAACAAAAGTTATTACTTCGTGTGGAATAGTTCAAAGCAGTTTGTGTAAAGATGCACTTGACACTTCGCACACATGTATATAGTGTTGTTTTTGCATTGTCTACATCTTCTTCTTGCTTTATTTTCTTCCGCTACTATTACGTGACCGACATTATCAAGTCGAATTTCCATGGGTAATGCGCTTTTAGATGGTCGGCCATAATTTGGTCGTGAAGGAAAGTTTATTTGGTCACTTGGCCCCGCTAGATCTTCGCCTTGAATGTCATCTTTGATGACTGGTTCATCCATTTTCATAAGAGTGACTGCTATGTAAGACGTAAATTCTAACTGTGACATTTTTGAGCTGTTTGCCAAATTGTATATTTTCCAGGAATTTACAATAACACTGTCAATCAAATTTACAAAGAGGGGCCACCACCATTTTTTTCCTTTTACATTGATTCTGTAATTACATATTCCGTTGTCATGCAAATCAACACCTCCCATATGCTGATTATACTCGGCTATAACTTTTGGCTGAGGAATTGAAACGCTCTTTTTTTCTTTTCTGTTGTACCTTTTTGCGGCTACTAGAGGTTCAATGGTACAGTTATTGGTCGCAACTGTCACCACAGAATTGTCGTTCCATCTAACTAACAAAATTTTTTGTTCATTGTCAAAAGAAAAATCATAAGAACCACGATCTTTTTTCTTTATAATTTTCACAGTTTCCATTGTGCTATTACTCGTACGGTTTTCACGAATTGTCCCAGTAGCGTAAAAACCCTTTTCTTTCAGCAAACAGAATAACTTATAAGACGAGAAGAAGTTGTCAAAAAATATGCGATGAACAGATGGCTGCTGAACAACTGACAATAGTTCCAATACAACGTTTTCTCCCAGTCCCAATTCGTTGTCATAAGTGCTTGTTTTGCCACTATAAGGTATGAATTTGTACAAGTAACCATTGGAGCTACATAAACACCATAGTTTGAAGCCAAACCTAATTGGTTTCCCCTTGATGTACATCTTACAACTATGTCGTCCAAAATATGGCACCATTTCCTCGTCGATAGACAGATTATGAGAGAATACCCCAAACTGCATGTTCTTTTCATTTATCAAATCAAAAAGAGGTCTTAGTTTTGAAAATCTGTCGCTTTTATCAAGTTGGTCGTTATCTGATAAATGTATGTTTTGCTTTATGGAATCGAATCTGTTCCTACTCATGCAGTTTCTAACTAACATCACTCCTTTGTCCTCATCTTTCGACCAATACAGTTTTGTAGCTGGTAACGTATGATACCCCGAAAAAATTAGTATGCCAAAAAATTGCTTTAGGCTAGTTTTGTCTATTTCAAATGAATGCCGATTATTATCGTGAGCATATTTTTTTGTATAAGAAATTATTTTTTCCCAAACATCGTCACTGAAGTACAATGAAAAAACTTCGAAAGGGGTTTTACCGCCAATTCTATTTTCAATTTGTTCCAAATTATATTTCTCTTCATTTTGTGGTTCTGTTATATATATTGGGTTCTCTTTTCTCCACTTCGGAAGAGTTTTCTTTGACTTATTTTTTATAGTTTTTTTACATAACTTTGCTTTTTTCGAACTTGATAGTAAAGATTGATTACCTAAGTTTTCAGAAGTATCAGGTCAACTTGCATGTATTTCATAGGTCCCTGCGACATCTGGTAAATCTCTCCCGTTCTCACATATGTCGTCATCAAGCTCTTCTTCGTCTGTAAGTTCGTCTGCAGCCGGCGGAATGTACACGGCATCAACGGTATCAGTCTGCAATAAATCTTCATCCTCCTCCAATATAGCCAAGAGCTCAGCAGTTGACAGAGCTCTTTTGTTTTCCCAAGACATCGCTATAACAAAACAAATTATTTTAGAAATACCAAATAAATAAAATAATACAAACTTTATAAATAAATTGTGTAATTTACTTACTTCAGATCAATATTCTCCAAAACTGCACTTCGCTAATCAACACTGATCGTTTATAACTAAAATTTATAACTAATCCTTATTACCATTCACTATAAATAATCACACAAAACTGACCTACTTGTGCTACCTGTCCGTCGAAAGATGATCGCGCGACACTGGCGCCTTCTTACTGAGAATCCCAACGTTGCGTAGACGCAACAATAATAAAACAGGTCACGTATGCAAAAACTATAAACGCTTTGTCAATTATCATGTTATGTCTCCTTTACTAAAGGTCAGGTCAATCTAAATCGATAATTTGGAAAATCCCATTGTATTCTGCGTCGGAAAATTAGATCGACGAAAATATAGTAGAGGAAATCCCAAATTTCTGCAGAGTTAATAAATTTGCAAAAAATAAACTTTTTGATTATATTGACGTATTTCATAAAAAACGTAATCCTTGATCTGTTGGGAATAAATTTTAGCAGCAAAAAATTCATTTTAGTTAATGACATAATTAATAAAAATTGTTTTTCTAAATGTTTCGTATACGCAACGTTGGGGACTAATGGGTTAAGAATAGCGGTAATTCCCGATACAGGAAAATCTATTTGGTGTGGATGTTGAGCATACACTTTTTAGAATATTTTCCTAAATGTGGATCAACTTCTTTATTTAACGCTACCGGCTTCTCCGTATTTAGTTTGTGTGTTATAAAAGTAGGTTTATCATCAGTGAGATATTATAAATGTTTCCAAAGTCAATATTAATAGTAGGTCATGTTCTAGTATGTGAGTATTAAACGTACATTGCTTGAGTGTGAAAAATTAAAATCTTTCCAGAGGACTGATTGAGCATAAAACACTGTTTATCGAAAACTGATAAAAAATGTTAACATTTACTTGACCTAAATCGGTTCATCTCGTTCATCCACTCATGCGCGTCACAACCTGTCGTATCATAATATAATAATTTTTCCAATTATTGTTTAGAATAAAGTGGTTGTGAATAAAATAGTATACATACCACGGTGAAAAGTTTCATTCCTGTCTCAAGATAAAGTTGACCTCAACGCTACGCGTCTCGGTTAACTACTTAATCTCTCGACAGGAATGAAACACTTTCCACCTCGGTATGTAATATACTATTACGTTCAGCAATTTTTGATTAAAGAAGAGGTCACAATGTAGACAAAATTTTCTTCCGAGTTTCCGCTAATGTAGAGCTGTGCAGTTTTCGAAAAAACGTTGTTTGATGCTTGGTTGTGAAATTTTCTTGTATTCTCGAATGTTTTTTTTCTCGCGATGCTCGGCAAAAAAACTCTCAAATGCAAAAGTAGCATTTTGCAATCTAGAATCAAAAATAACTATTTTAGTTACAAATAGGAGACGTAAAACTGAAATAGAACTGAGTTGCTATTCGAGCGTAGCACGACATGTTAATTACCTGGAAAAATACCATGCACCTATATTACCTATATATACTCGTAAGAGGAAAATTTCCACATGCCATCTGTGGGGTTACTCAAATTGCCCTCAGAATCGTGGAAAGATGGTGCATAGGGCACGGATTGTCGGTAAACCCCGACAAAACCGAACTTGTCCTATTCACAAGGAAAAGGAAGATAGAGGGCTTTGTTGACCCAGTACTCTTCGGTACCCCTCTGAGGGCCGCCGGAAAAGTTAAGTATCTGGGAGTAATCCTGGACGCCAAACTGACCTGGAAGGAGCACTCGGAACGACAAATACAAAGGGCAACTGCCTCCTTTTGGATGTGTAGACGCACCTTTGGAAGCACGTGGGGTCTTAAACCGAATGTCATCATGTGGATGTACACCGCGGTGATAAGACCCCTCATCACATACGCTGCACTTGTATGGTGGCCGCGGGCCACCTTAGCTAGCGCAAAGAAACGCTTCGGCCAACTCCAACGGCTAGCTTGTCTAGGAGTGACGGGAGCAATGCGAACAGCACCCACAACGGCCCTGGAAGCCCTTCTCGGACTCGTGCCCCTTCATCTAATGATTGAGGCTGAGGCTAGAAGGGCGGCTTACAGGCTTAAGTGTGGGGGCCAGTGGACAAAGGTAGGAGGGACGCTGGGGCATTCGAGGGTCCTGTCATTTATGGCAGGGGCTCACGATACCCTCAGCATGAGGAGTGATCGTATGGTCCCCTCCTTTTCCTTCAATAGGCCATATAAAACAGTCATCCCTTCTAGAGAGGACTGGATTGCCCGTGGCCATAACCTCCTTACTCCTAAGGGACTTATCTGGTTCACAGACGGCTCTAGGACGGAGGCTGGCGCAGGGGCGGGCGTCTATGGCGAATCACCTAGAGTGAAGCGTGCGTTCTCACTGGGCAGGTACGCCACCGTATTTCAGGCCGAGGTGTTTGCCATCCTGGCCTGTGTTTATGAAAACCTAGACAGAGGTTTTACTAACAAGCATATCTACATCTGCTCGGATAGCCAGGCCGCTCTCTTAGCCCTGAATTCCTTCAGGGTGTCTTCGGAACTAGTGTCTGAATGTCGAGCGGCGCTAACGAGACTCTGCGTGCAGAACTCTGTAAAGTTGCTGTGGGTACCAGGTCATAGCAACATTGACGGTAACGAAGAGGCGGATCAGTTGGCTAGGCAGGGCTCCAGTGGTGACCCGCCTGGACCCGAGCCAATTCTTGGGATACCATATTGCAACGTAAAGTTAGAAATGAAGAAATGGGTCTGGACCCGGTTCCTTCGTGAATGGTCTTTACAGCAGGGACTAAGGCAAGCTAAACTCTTTATTGGGGAGTTATCGCTGTCGACGTCCAAAGAGCTTCTAAAACTCAGTAAGAAGCAAATTAGGATAGTAACAGGACTCCTAACAGGGCACTGTCACCTCAACAAACACCTGCACAGAATCGGTATCACAAATGATCCGATCTGCAGGCTATGCGGGGAAGAGGAAGAATCTTCCCAGCACATATTATGCCAGTGTGTCAGACTGATGACCCTGCGACACAAACACTTCGGCGCAGCGTTTTTACAACCGGAGGATATAAGGCTCATCCCTATAGGCCAAGTGCTAGCCTTTGCGGTTGGTACCGGCCTGTTCAAAGACGAGATATAAAAAGCGGTACGCACAATGGGCCTCAGGCCTGAGTGCCGCGGGGTCAACTCCCGCACCGCAAAAGAAGAAGAAGAAGAAGATGCACCTATATTTTACTAATGACGTTTGGCCATTTTTTTAAATTCCGCCAATAAGACAATATTTCCACAGAAACCATGATGTATTGATTGCCATAGAAACTAAATATTTTGATTTCTAGAACTGGCAAAAATAATGAGACGTTTGTCAATTGAAAGTTGAAATTTTGATTTGTGGAATTTTTAAACTGAATACAATACAATACAACAGTAAAATTCCAGGAAATTTTGTCGGTGTTTGCAACTGACAAAATTTCCTAGAATTTTACTGTTACAAATTGTATTCAGGTTAAAAATTCCACAAATAAAAATTGCAACTTTCAATTGACAAACGCCCTCAGCCACGCCCTCGAGTCAGACAGTATAAATAGGTGTAAAATGCACGGGAATAGCCCACTTCCATTTGTGATTTGGTCACGAGCATATCGTTGCCATTTTGCCGTGTAAGTTTTCGTAGCTACCGTTGATGACAGCTTGGCTGTCGAAATACGTATTTAGCAGTTGTTAAATATTTGTGTGTTGAGGGGTTTTAACGATTTGTGAGTGTTGAAATATTGGCTTCTCCAATAATTTTACAAGTTTTTTAAGGACACTAGCAATTTCTATTGATCTAAACTTTACAATTAATCTATCTATCTACAGCTCTATGTCCGTAGGTGGGTCTTGGCTGATTCTACAATCGTCATCCATCTTCTCCTATCCCTTGCCACTATTTCTCCATTTCTAATGCCTAACTTCCCTAAGTCGTCCTTCACACAATCCACCCATCTTTTCCTAGGCCTTCCCTGTGATCGTTTTCCTTCAATGTTTCCTTGGAAAATTCTTTTAACTTCTCTGTTGTCCTCCATTCTCCATAGATGTCCTGCCCACCTAATTCCGCCTTCTAATACTTCTTTTATTTCGGCGTTCGACCTTCTTCTCCATGTATTTTCTTCTCTTACTGGTCCCACTATGGCTCTTACTAATTTTCTTTCGAAGATGTTAAGTAGTCATATGCCAAGTTTCACTGCCATATAGTACTATGGGACTCACAATTGTTTTGTACAGCCTTATTTTCGTTGATCTGGATAATAATGATGACCTAAATATTGTCTTGCCTTTTCTTCCAGTTTCAAGAAACCCTCCTTTACTGATAATATATTTTTCCCTACCACATCTATATCGTCAGCAAAGGCTAGTAGTTGTTTTGATTTATTGAGGATTGTTCCTTTTCCCTTGTTGGGGAGCTCACGTATTACTTTTTCCAGGACCAAATTAAACAGTATGGTAGATAGGCAGTCGCCTTGTCTTAAACCCGTTTTTATTGTGAATGGCTATGATAATGAACCTTGCACTTGGACTTTGCATTTCGAATCTTCTAATGTAATTTTAGTTAATCGAACCAGCTTTTGAGGGATCCCCAGTTCTTCCATAGCATTCCACAGTGCTCTTATGTCTACTGAATCATAGGCTTGTTGAAAATCGACAAAGAGGTGGTATATGTCGATGTTAAATTCCCACACTTTTTCCATTATTTGTCGTATCGTATATATATGATCTATTGTGGCCCTTGATGCTCTAAAACCACTTTGGTAGTCTCCTAAGATCTCGTCAGTGTAATTTACTAATCTATTGTGTATAATCTTAGATAAGATCTTACACGACGTATTTAACAAGCAGATTCCTCTATAATTTGTTGCCCTCGTCTTGTCCCCCTTCTTATGTATGGGTATTATGATGCCCGTCTTCCAGGATTCAGGTATTCTTTCTTCCTCCCATATTTTTTTGAGTATTATGCGTATTCGTTTCCATAATTTACTTCCTTCTGCTATTATCATTTTCATATGAATCCTATCCTCTCCTGGTGCTTTTCTTTTCTTGAGAGTATTTATTATCTTTACTGTCTCTTCGTAAGTAGGCGTTTCAATTTCTGGTTCCGGGCTTGCATACGTTCTCTCCTCCTGGTGCTCTGCCTCTGATCTATTCAGCAAATTCATGAAGTATTCTTTCCATCTATTAGTTATACTAATTTTATCGCTGAGCAGTGCCCCACTCTCGTCCCTAACTTTGATGGATCGTGCCTGGAAGCCCTTTCGCTTGATGTTCACCTCCTTGTACAGTTGTCTTACATTTCCTTCTTTTTGCTGTTTTTCTAGGTTTTCTATTTCTTTGTTTAGAAATTCTCTTTTTTTCATTTTTAATAGCCTATACACCTCATTTCTAATTTTCTAATATTCGTTTTAACTATTTCTTGTTCTTCTTTGTTGTAGCTTAATAAAGGCCTTTCTCTTAGCTTCTGTTACTAATTGGCATTCTTGGCCAAACTACTTTTCCTTTCTTCTTGTTTTTTTCTCTCCTAATATTTTTTTTGCAGCTCTGGTTATTATATTTTCAGTTTCCTTTACCAACTCTTCTATAGCGCTCTCTCCCGTTGTTTAAGCTAATATCTGTTGCTCTATTTGTGTTTGGAATGTTGACGCTATATATCAGTTTCAAGTTTTTCTATGTCAAATTTTCTCTTTGTTTCTTCTCTTGGCGTTTCCTCTTTATACCACTTACATCTATAGGTTATTCTAACTATTGCATGGTCCGATTCATACAATTAATGAATATTATTAAAAATGTTAATAGGATTTGTAATTTTGAAATAAAGACAGCCAAGCAAAGTGAGCTGTTTGCGTTTAGTATCAAATTTTTGACATTAGTTTTATGAAACAGGTATTACAGCATTTCTGCAAGTGAGTTCCAGAACACTGGAGAAAATATTCGTAATAAAACTGTATTTCGTAGAAAATAGCGTCTATAATGTGTGCAACAACTTTTCTGTTGAATTTCCAGACCAACCAATAAGAACAGATCCACTGACCAACACTTAATAAAAAATGTCGAAGTCGAGGTTAACAGGTTAGGTTTTGCATCAGTTTTGACACAGACTGACGCATAACCTAACCAGCTAACCTTGAATATGACATAGACTTACAGTGCCACCAACAATATACTTCAGTATTGCCAAATGCATAACATCAACTGGTGCTGCTTATTGTGCATTAGTAGGTACAGTTCCACCAAGCACACAAAAGCCCTGGCTAGGGGAGGCCAGAGTCAGTAGATATAGGAGAGTACCGCCATTCTTTGATCCGTGAAAATGCCGCCATCGCCGCCATTTTTCTTCCCATCAGCAATAACTGATTGAGTTTTGTCTAAAATTTTACTTGAAATTGGCAAGACTGTAAGTCTATGTCAAATTGGATATTAGCAGGTTATGTTTTGCGTCAGTCTGTGTCAAATAACAAACAAAACCTAACCTGCTAACCTCGAATTTGACATAGACTTACAGTCTTGCCAATTTTAAGTAAAATTTCGGATTGCCAATAAATGTCACATTGACGGAATTGTGTTACTAACCTCAAAGTGACGCATATGACAGAAGAACAAACGTGGCGGACGTGGCGGTACTCTCCTATATCTACTGACTCTGGGGGAGGCTGACGCTAGCTCCATTTGACAATTACACTCCGCAGAAAAATTATTAACATTCGTAAACGCGGGAAATTAAAAATTTTTATTTTAAAAATCATCGGAGTTCTTTTACATATCACAGTGTTTAAGTTACTAAACCACTACTTATTAAATAAATTGATTGTAACAAAAATAATAGTAAATAGAACAACCAAGGATGCAATACATATTTTTATGATAATAAATTACTGAGAGATTATATAGAATAAATATATTAGATTGCCTAATTATCATTATCCTAAAGGCTAATGCAAAGAATACCAAGTTTTTAAACAAAGGAAATAGACATTAAGATCGCTAGAGCAAAGAAAAGCTGAAGAAAGAAAGAATGCTGATTTAAATATAGTACATATATTCTTCTTATAATGGACTTGCTTGTAATCGATTCTCGTTAGCAATGGACCGATTACCAAAGTCCCAACTAAAGGGTAATTTAAATGTAATTTTTGTAAACACCTGGTTCATCATTTTCCTACTCCGTAATTAGGATGAATATATGTTTCGTCTAGGAATGGAACAGGTTTTTTTCGCACTTAATTCTTCGATTTCTTTTATTTTCCATAAATATCTAAAACGCCAAGCTACAATGTCACTCCTTTCCATGAGCAATTTTCCTTTGTCACATTTCTTATAATGAAAGCCTATTTCTTTTAGATACTTTCTCAAAGTTTCTCGACCACCAGTTTAGTTAACTTTCTCATTCATTCTGTTTACTAATGCATTTAGACTCGCTACTTTATGCGCCACAGTGAACATTTTAAGAACTGTTCCTCGCAAGACTCCCAAATCAAAATCGTCGAGAACGATTTTCTTAGATCCTTCCTTGAATTTATTCTTCTTCGGAGATGTTAAAGAAGTAGTGCCTGGAAGAAGTAAGGACTAAATTATTATCTGCATTATGTTTTTTAATAACAATGCTGAGAAATAGTATTGTAATTTTTAAGTATTACGTGCTGTAACATCACTCCAATTTTGGACAGATGCCTCCTCAAGATTCTTCCACTTTGTCCGGTCTTGTGCTGTTAGTGTCCATTGTAGTCCTGATCCTATTGCGACATCGTCCTTCCAACGTGCTCTTGGTCATCCTCTATCACGTTTGCCTGTTCGAGGTCACCAAATCGTCGCTGTAATATTCTCCTTAGAAACTTTCTCTTCAGAGATGTTGATTTTCTAGTTGCTGCGCCTGCTATTTTTGTAGATTGCTCTACTTGAAATATCAACGTTCCAGAAGTCTTCTGTTCATCAAAAAAGTTTACGCCATTTACAATAATACACTTCTTGTTTCTGAATGCACAAGCTTTCTTGCTTTATAGCTCATTGTAATCCTATGTAAAAAGGAATTTAGTATTACATAAATATATAACTGCAATTTAAGGTAGCATTTTAGAAAACATTTAATACTTACGATTTGATGTTATATAACCAGGCCGCCCAAAATTAAACGACGAATAGGTAAACAATAACAGAACTAACGAAGAAAAGCAATACTAACAAAAATTAACAAAGAACAACAAAACTAATGAACAGCAGCACTAAAATAAACTGGAAATTAGACACTTCTATCTGACGCAATAGCAGCAATCGCGAAGTGACGTTTATGTTTTTTGTTTGAATGTACCTCTCCGCAAAGCTTGCTTTTTATTGGTTCTCTAGTTCCCCTTACTGGATTTTTAGCTTTAGTTCACATATTTTCCGGGGTCTTTGTGTGCTTGGTGCTGCTGTACATAAAAACGAGTTCTGCTCAGCTTGGTTATGTTTTGACATTTAATGTCACTTTGATATAAAAATCTAATATTTCACATTTCTACATGAAATGCAATAAAATAGTATACAAAACGCGTTAGAAAGGTGGTTTTACTGAACTCATATGGCTATTTAAGTACTTTCTAACGCTTGTACTCAAACCTGCCATACTTGTTGAGTAAAATTTCACTTTCCTAAACTTTTTGCGTGATATACTATTATCAGTCACTTGTCAAATTCTAACACTCCCTGATAAAGGCCGAATTGATGTTTTGATTTAAAATTTGTACTACATCACTACATCTTGTCCTGTTCTTTCATTTAATCAAATGGAACTTTGCTGAAAAATAATTAGGGAAGCCAAGATTTGAATGCGTCCTAATTGGCATGGGATTTCACGTGTTGCTTACACAATGCAGCACCCTGTATATGAACGACACCGGTTAGTGGGGGTCTACTGTGCAGCTTTGTTTTATGAAATTTTTATTGATATTGTTACTACGAGGGCGATTCAAATTTGACCTACATTTTATTTTTTTTTATCGATACAAATTAATTTTATATAGACATCATTTTTCTAAATAACAACCCCCCTTTAAAATACACTTGTCCCAACGCTCCGGTAGCTTCTGTATTCCCGTCGAAAAAAGATCTTCTAGTTGACGACGTAGCCAATTTTGCACCGCATCCTTCACTTCCTCATTAGAGGCATAGCGCTTGCCTCCCAATAGTTTTTTAAGGGGGCCAAAGAGATAATAGTCACTTGGGGCCAAGTCTGGACTATATGGGGGGTATGGCAGCACTTCCCAGTTCAATTTCACGTGACAAAAAGTCATCGCTTTCATATTTATAGCGTAGCCGGAGTTCTCTGCAAACCTGTAGTCATTTCTGCTGGTTTCGCGGAAAATTGTTTACAATCCCAGTAATTTCCTTCACAAATATTCACCTATTACTCCGGATCAGCTGGTCAACTTTTTGATTGTTCCCAAGATTCACAGCAGACGCTTGACGGGCAGTCTGCAGCAAGTTCGATACGCATTCACGACCATCCTGGAAGGATTTACACCATTCAAAGACTGTTTTGAGTGATAAACACCCTTCTTGAAACTGTTTATGAAATCTCTGATGAATGTCAGTCGCTTTTATACCTCATTGAAAAGAAATTTAATAATTATACGTTGTGCAACAGAATTTAACACATTGTTGCACGAAATTGTTAATACAAATGAAAGTATTGACACAATCAAGTTGTAGTGGTATATGGCGTTAGCTAACATGCCTACTTCGATGAATGTAAAACCGCCTTACAGTATCTCTTCAATTATGTTCATAAAAAATAAAATGCAGGTCAAATTTGAATCGCCCTCGTAATTTATTAATCACTCTGCATTACAATTTTGCTTTATCAGTAAATTCTTGATGAGTTAATAACAATCTTTTTGTTGTAGGAGTGAAAATGTCCAACTTCCTTTGTCTCACATATCATTAAAAGAAATGCAAAGCAAACATAATAAACATTAAACAAGAAACTGTAGAAGAGTAAGCCTTGTAGTATCACAGGAACTGCATCTTCTATATCACACATAATGGATACCAGTGGAAATTTGGATAAGTCGCACATAAAACAAGAAATCATAGAAAGTATTGATAAAATTGGTATTCATACAGAAATGAATATTAAACAAGAAGACTTTACATTAAAAAATGAAGACTGTGAGAACAGAATATTTCACAAAAAGTATATAAATACTGCTCGGGTGGCTTGGAGCGAGGAGAAACCATATAGTTGCTCTGTATGTGAATATAAAGCAACAAAGAAAAGTTCTTTAGTTAAACATATCAGATCTCATACAGGAGAAAAACCATACAGTTGTTCCGTTTGTGAATACAAAGCAACAAGTAAAAGTCATTTAGTGCAACATATGAGATCTCATACAGCAGAAAAACCATACAGTTGTTCCGTTTGTGGATACAAAGCAACACAAAAAAGTTCTTTAGTGCGACATATGAGATCTCATACAGGAGAAAAACCATACAGTTGCTCTGTATGTGCATACAAAGCCACACAAAAAATTGATTTAGTTAAACATATGAGATGTCATACAGGAGAAAAGCCATACAGTTGTTTCGTTTGTGAATACAAAGCAACACGAAAAAGTCATTTAGTGCAACATATGAGATCTCATACAGGAGAAAAACCATATAATTGTTCCGTTTGTGAATACAAATCAACGCAAAAAGGAAATTTAGTGCAACATATGAGATCTCATACAGGAGAGAAAAACCATATGGTTGTTCCGTTTGTGAATACAAACCAACACGAAAAAGTCATTTAGTGGTACATATGATATCTCATACAGGAAAAAAACATATAGTTGCTCTGTATGTGAATACAAAGCAACACAAAAAAGTGATTTAGTTAAACACGTGAGATCTCATACAGGAGAAAAACCATAACGTTGTTCCGTTTGTGAGTACAAAGCAACACGAAAAAGTCATTTAGTGGAACATATAAAATCTCATACAGGAGAAAAACCATATGGTTGTTCCGTTTGTGAATACAAAGCAACACGAAAAAGTCATTTAGTGCAACATATGAGATCTCATACAGGAGAAAAACCATACAGTTGTTCCGTCTGTGAATACAAAGCGTCACGGAAATATTGTTTGGTTGAACATATGAGATCTCATACAGGAGAAAAAGCATAGATTTACTCTGTTTGTGAATTCAGAGCTGTATGGAACAGTGGTTTAGTTAAACATATGAGGACTCATACAGGAGAAATACCATACATTGCTGTGTTTGTGAATACAGAGCAGCACAGAACATTTGTGTAGTTAAATATAAATTAGTTTTACATATGAAGTCACATACTCGAAGAAAATATCTGATATCCCAGTGCTCGCGGATGCAAATTAATACAGAAAAATGATTGATAAATAGTACATGTGGTCTTATATTATAGGAGAATAGATTTAATGATTTCTAAATATGAAACTGTAAGTAAAAATATTTTGGTCATACACAAGAGCAACTGGTAATCTTATAATAAAGATGAAATAATTTGTTATTTTGTTGTTAAAAATGCAAACCATTATCATCAAGTGTTAAAATTGTAACTCTGCATTTATACAGGGTGGTTCAGTTTAACTTGAGGCAAAGTAGCAAATTCTTATTCTGAGTAATATTTTAAAAATAAATTGGACCTAGCAGTCTAGTTTTCAGGTTTTTTAAAGAACACAAAAAAAGTTATTTTTGATTTAGTTAAACGTATGAGATCTCATACAGGAGAAAAACCATACAAAAAAAGTTATTTTTGTTTCTCCTATAAGTTGATTATTATGTTAATTAGAATAAAAGTATTGTAACATTCTGAGGACACTCTAAAGAAAAATTCAAATCTGATTTTTGATTTTCACAATTTTTGAGATGGCGATCAAATTATTTTAAATACACATCAGGGATGGCTGTGCCACAGTTGATAAGAGCTTTTTTTTGTTACACTTATTTTCATAAATAACCGAGCTGTATAAAAGAAATATATTTTTATAATAGGCCGTTTACTATTAATCGATAAACAAAGGAAAGGTTTGATTTATCTTTTTATTCAATTTTTATTGTTTTATTGTCATTCCTGAAATTATGATATTATTCCTTCTGTCCCTCTTTTCTAGCTGTTCAATTTTGTTTTCAAGAATTTTCATACGAACTTTTAAATTGTTGTTCTCTATCTTTAGGATTTTAATTTCCTCGTGATATTCTTTCTGGTCCTTTCGTAACTCCCGCAGTTCAGCCTTTAATTCTTCCGTCATTTCTTTCAGAAACACTTATCTCCTCCATTTTTTAAACCCACGTACACCGCTACTGAAATCGCAATTCGCCTATCCAAGAATTTAACATACATAGATTCTGTCGCGATCGTACGTTGTGTTGCCTATCTCAGCCAGGCGCCAGGCACCAGCTTTCACCTCGACAGTTCAGAAAAGAGCAAGAACAAGTAAAACAGGAGGTAGAAAGTACTCTAGATAAGTACTTAGGAATAAAAAGTGACATATTATCAGTAACAAAAATAAACGAGAAAATATGCAAAGTCGAAATGAGAAATGGACAAGAGAAAGAAAAAGTCATGAAAAATAAGAGCAAACTAAAATATGAAAAACGGGAAAAGATTTTTATCGGACACGACCTAACCAAGAACGAACAAAGCATTCAGAAACAAATTAGGGACGAGGCTAGAAAATACGGACAGCAAGGAAAGAAGGTTAAAGTGGGGTATCAAAAAATGACCGTAAACGGTAGCAAATGGGGATGGGATAGTAAGCGGGAACAGTTAGTCTCAATGGATCTTTCCAGTACATCAAAAAACTATTAGAATTTCCTGAGAAGCACCAAGATGAAAATGAGGCTATGAACAAGGACAATGAATTGGAAAAATCGACTAATACACAAGAAAAAAGAATAAAAGAGGGAAAGTACAAAAAGGAACGAATCCCGAAGAGAAGAGTAAGCAGAATAGGAACATGGAACGTGAGAGGCACATACAATGAAGGTGCACTGAGAAACCTAGTAAATATAATGAAAGAATATAAAATAGACGTCCTCGCTCTACAGGAAACCAAACAAAAGGGAAAAGAGATCATTTCAGTAGATGGATATACTTTCCTCAATAGTGGAGGAGAAGATAGATACCTGGGAGTGGGATTTATAGTAAGCAAAGAATATAGGGACTCAATAGCAGATTTTGAAGCCATTAATGAAAGAACATGCCGGTTAAGAATAAGAGGTAAATATAGGAAAATAACAATATTAAACATACATGCTCCCACGGAGGATAAGGACGTGCAAATTAAAAGCGATTTCTATGAAGAGGTAGGAAAAATTTTAGACAAAGTACCACGTTATGACATAAAATTGATATTAGGAGATATGAATGCAAAGATTGGAAGAGAGGAAGTATACCGAAACGTGATAGGAGGAAATAGTAAACACCCAGTGTCAAATGAAAATGGAAATATGGTTATAGAATTTGCTGCAGAAAACGATCTAAAGGTAATGAGTACAAGCTTTCAACATAAGGAAATACACCAGACAACATGGATCGCACCTGATGGTAGAACAAAAAATTAAATCGACCACGTCCTGATTGAAAGTAAGCATAAAGGATGCGTAAATGACGTAAGAAGTTATAGAGGCGCGGACGCGGATTCGGACCATATTTTAGTAGTAAAAAGTACGTAGGAAGAAGGACTAGAGGTGATAAGAAAGCATGGTTCAACAATCAGTGTAAAATAGCATTACAAGTACGTAACACAGCCAGAATTAAGCTCCTACAGCAGAACACAGAAGAAAATAAGAGAAAGTATGAGGACGCAAAGAAGAAAGCAAAGCAAATATGTAGGCAAAGAAAAAGAAGATACTTAGAAGGCCAACTTGAAAAAATCGAGAAGTATGTAAACAAAGATTTGAGAAACTTCTACCAGGAGGCAAAGAAGGCACGAAATGATGGAAAGCCCAACAATATTACATACATAAGAAGTAAAAACGGAGAAATGGTAGGAAACACACAGGGTAAACTGAAAATATTTAGGGAGTACTATGGGAAATTATTGAAGGATGAAGCCGAGCAAGAAGAAGCCGTGAAGGAGGATGACCCAGAAACTGAAGAATATAGAGAGCAACAGCAGATAGAAGAGCCAACAGAACAAGAGGTGATAAGCGAAATAAGTAAGCTAAAAAATAACAAATGCGCCGGTGAAAATGGAATCCCCGCAGAATTGCTTAAATATGGTGGAAGTATATTACAACAAAGAATGTACAGCTTAATTAGAAATGTATGGTGTAGCGAACAAATGCCGTCAGCCTGGAATAATTCAATAGTCTGTTTGATTCATAAGAAAGGGGATAAGGGCTTATGCGAAAATTACAGAGGAATATCATTGTTGGACGTAGCGTATAAGGTGTTGGCACGCATTATACGCAACAGGCTAAACATATTCCAAAAACAATTGGTAGGTGAATATCAAGGGGGTTTCAAGGAAGGAAGAGGTACCACAGACCAAATATTCACTATAAAAATGCTACAGTATAACAGCTATGAACAAAATCTGGGAATGCATATGCTACTAATTGATTTTCGACAAGCCTACGACTCCATAAAAAGAATTAAGTTATATGAAGCAATGCGAAGTTTAGGAGTCCCAAAGAAAATTATCAATTTGGTTAAAATGACGCTAATTAGAACTAATAATAGAGTCCTGATAAACGGTCAGTTATCAGAAAACTTCGTAGGGAACAAGGGGGTAAAGCAGGGTGATCCGTTGTCAACTGTATTATTTAACTTGGTCTTGGGAGGCAATAATACGAGAGAGTGGCATTGAAGGGGAAGGAATAATTTACCAGCGTCGCTACCAAATTGTTGCATACGCTGATGATGTGACGTTGATCACGAGATCAAGAAGTGAACTGGAAAAGGTGTTTAGCAAACTTGAGAATACAGCGAGAGAATACGGATTAGAGATAAACGAAGGGAAAACAAAATACATGGAAATGAGACAGGACACCACAACGGACAAACATATTAGATTTAAAACAGAAGAAAGAATATAGTTTTGAAAAGGTGAACAAAGTGGAATATCTGGGAGTAAAACACTTACAAATAAAATAGACGAAAGCGTAGAAGTAGAGAAACGAATAACAAAAGGCAGTAAAGCGTTTGGTGCACTGAGAAAAGTATGGAAGTCGAAACAGATTTCGAGAGCGGTTAAACTAACACCCGTATTCATAGTCGTTCGCCAGCGACTCGCTGGGTTTTTCCTACGCGCCGTACGAGAATTAACACTGCATAGTCGCTCGCGCATGCAGCGCGTCGGCACCGCTCCGCCGAAAACCATAGTAACGCGCACCTTTGTTTTACCGGCGAGCGACTATGCAGTGTTAATTCTCGTACGGCGCGTAGGAAAAACCCAGCGTTTCGCCGGCGAGTCGCTGGCGAACGACTATGAATACGGGTGTTAGAATTTATATAACGATTGTACGTCCCACTGTAACTTACGCATGTGAAGTCTGGACAATGACTAAACAACTGTAATCAAAACTGGAATTATGGGAGCAGAAGATATTGCGGAGAATTTTAGGAGGAGTTAAAATGGAAAACGACATTTGGAGAAGAAGGACTAATAGAGAATTACGGGATATCTACGGGAAGCCGTCCATTACAGCGTACATAAAAGGCCAGAGGGTAAGGTGGTTGGGCCATGTGAGTCGTATGGCAACAAATCGACATGCAAAGAGAGTTATGGAGGAGGGAAGTGGGGGAAAGAAGAGAAGAGGGCGACCAAAGAAGATGTGGTTAAACTCTGTGTTAGCGGACATTAGAATGGTGGGAATTGAGAATTGGAAACGGAAGGCACAGGACAGAAATTGCTGGAGACAGATAGTGAAGAAAATCGAGGAAGCGTAGTTTAAGAAAAATGTGTAAACTGAAATGTTTGCTTATTGTTTTAAGTCATGGGCCTGAAAGGCCTGTAGCACTGATATATATATATATATATATATATATATATATATATATAACAAAGTCCTTTTCACAGCTCGGTGGTTACTACACAAGGCGAAGAATTTGACTGGGAAAGGGGTTATAGTCAACACCAATCTCAGTACTTGGGCAACGATTACAAGAGCTATTAATGGTTTGTTGAAATAAAACCACTTGATGCTAAGGTCGACAAGTTTCGAAATATATTTATTCCATTCTCAAGACCTAACAACTTGCGGCACAAAACCGAAAAGGCACATGTAGTTCACAAAACATGTGACTAGATTTCAAATTTTAAATTTACAAAAGCAGTACAGCGAATGCAGCATATCACACAACAAAAGTAATGCTAGATTTTCCTGTCACCAGGTTACATGTTAAAAATCCACAAATACATTTAAAATTAATTAATTACTACAATTTTTATTAGTTTTAAGCCATAATGGCCGTCAATTTGATAAAATCGTCAAATTGACGGCCATTATGGCTTAAAACTAATAGAAATTGTAGTAATTAATTAATTTTAAATGTATTTGTGGATTTTTAACATGTAACCTGGTGACAGGAAAATCTAGCATTACTTTTGTTGTGTGATATGCTGCATTCGCTGTACTGCTTTTGTAAATTTAAAATTTGAAATCTAGTCACATGTTTTGTGAACTACATGTGCCTTTTCGGTTTTGTGCCGCAAGTTGTTAGGTCTTGAGAATGGAATAAATATATTTCGAAACTTGTCGACCTTAGCATCAAGTGGTTTTATTTCAACAAACCATTAATAGCTCTTGTAATCGTTGCCCAAGTACTGAGATTGGTGTTGACTATAACCCCTTTCCCAGTCAAATTCTTCGCCTTGTATATATATATATATATATATTGTTTTATATATAAACGAAATTTATTCTAACTGTAATTCTGAGCAGGCTTTGCATGTGCATTCTTTCAACGGTGTAAGGCACACTTGATAAAAAAATTACCAAAGTCAAAGCAAATTGTGACGGTTCATTAATATTCATTTATCAAGCAAACTAAAGTTGTTGAAAATAAACGTAACTGATCCTTTCAGTTCAGCAGGATGCCACGAATAGGTTTCTGCGATAGCAGTACTTTCCAGAAGATAGAAAATATCACTACAATTTAGACATTGGTACATTTTTCTAAGTAGCTATTTGTAGCACTGGTAAAAATATTCCCATTTAAGGCCTGCTCAGAATCACAAATGAAGTGAACAGGGTATACATAATGTTTTTTATACAAAGTACTAAAGGACGTGCAAGAACAACGCCTTGAAGAGGCTAATAATTATGCAATAAAATGGGGTACTCAACGCCAATGAAACGAGCTGTACTTAGATTAAAATGGGCGAAACAGTCATATATGGACGCACTTCACGATGCAACGTAAATAAACCATGCAATTAAAAAAAATCCAGCTGGGCTGATAGTAGAACGTTCTGGTTGATGGCAGAATGCCACCCTTGTTGGCGACGACGAGGTACACACATCAAAGAAGGGCGGAAAATGGGGTTGGCCAATGGCAATGGCTAGTGCAGGGTCAAAATGGAATCGTTGCTAAATCCATTTGAAACGTAATTGAAGGATACTCGAGGAAAATGCATCTGACCATGTATACAGGGTGTCCCACGACGTGAGGTCACAACTTCGTGTACGTAATCTTTAGACCAATTGTAGTAAAAAAGTCTGATAAAGTTATGCCCTGAAATAAACCGTTTTCAAAATATATTGTGTAATTATTACTTATTAAATAATTACAATTTCTGAAAAACCCATATTTATTTTTATTTTAGTTTAAATTCAAAATGGCCACCGTTGCTCTCGAGACATATTCTGTCTATTCTTAAGAGAGATCTGGTTGCCCTACGTAACATAACATTGTTATTCCGAATTAGTTCTGCTGCCTCAAAAATGTGTCTCCTAAGATCTTCAACAGTTTCTGATGGTGTTTGGTATACCAGATATCTGGATATCTTAACAAGTTAAGTCCGGAGATCTTGGGGCCAGGGGTGCTGTTCTCTTCTACCAATTATGCGTCCTTCAAACCGTTGATTCAAAACTCGTCTTACACGTAACACAAACAGAGAAATGTATTTCGGGCCGGAAGATCTTGCACTGATAGGGTATTTTGTCTAAAACAAGTGATGGAGAAGTGGCCAGCTTGTAATCTAGAAACGCATCTGGAATTTATTGATCTAGCCAAGGCTTACGATAGTGCCCCATTGTGTAAATTATGCCAAATTATGGAAGACCAAGGCATAAGCAAAATATACATAAAGGCGGTTAGAGACCTATACGATAATATCACAACCTCTGTTAGTTAGGTCAATAAATCTCTAGAGAATTTGGTGTGACAAAACGACTTCGACAGGGATGCTGAATAGCTCCTACTCTCTTTAAGATCTACTTAAATGAAGCGCTTGAAGTTGGGAGACGAAAATGTTATGCCATAGGGATACCGATTGGAGATAGTAAATTGTTCATCATGCACTTCGCAGATGACCAAGTGATAATAGCCGAAGACAGAGACGATATTGACTACATGTTGAGAAAACTACATGAAGAGTATTTAAAATGGGGTCTAGAAATTAATACTTCAAAAACGGAATATTTGGTAGTTTGAGGAATGGGAGAAGATATAATTTTTGAAAACGACATCATTCGAAATACAAAAAGCTACAAATACTTGGGGATTAAAACGATACAAACTGCACATAGTTGCGAAGAAATTAAATGTAGAATGGGCCAGGCAAGAGCAACAACAAGACAACTCGACAGTCTACTTTGGAACCTTAAAATAACAACTAATAAAAAAATCAGGGTTTACAAGTCTTTTTTCGAAAGCATAGCTACTTACGGTGCGGAACCATGGGAAATAAATCAACGTAACAAGTCAAAAATTCTAGCGGCAGAAATGGACTATTGGCGTAGATGCTGCGGATATACAATGATGGATCATATACGGAACACCGATATACGGAATGAAATGGGAGTGGACATCAACATCATAGAAACGATAGAGATAAAAAGATTAAAATGGTACGGACATCTCCAAAGGATGACAGAGGACCGATGGCCAAAAAAGCTTAGAATTGGGCACCACCACAAAGAAGAAGACGGGGTCGGCCAAAAAGAAGGTGGAGAGAGGAAGTCGACGAAGCAATGTCCTCACGGAACCTACATGACGGAGACTGGATAAACAGACGTCATTGGTCTCTAGGTTGCGAGAGACGGCGCCCTCCGTAATCAACTCGTTGCGTATATATTACTATGGAATTGCTCTCGAGATCCTTGTTGCGGTTCTAATTTGTAATGAAATGAAAGCTAAATAAACTCCACGTTGCGGTGCCAATAATTATGCAATGAATAGGGCCCTCTAAGTTGGGCTTGCCAAAAATCTACAATGACTAGAGTCTCTAAGCTCACTGTATTGTTATTTGAAAATGATGATAATATTTAATTTAATTCGCCTCTTAATCAAATAAAAATGAGATGTAATATTTTAATGCACAAATAAATGGTTGTATGCCCTTTTTAATTTTTTATTCAACTGCAAAATTCAATGCACTAACTCATCGGTAAAACATGAAACTCGCTCAGGTGGGATCAGAATTGTACTATATTTTCAAGTTTGATCTGAATTTAACTATCTCAATTCAAAGTCGGTAGTTCAAATATGCGGAACTTAGTAGATAGGTCAAATAATTGTCCAACTGACAGATGACACAAATTTGTTGATGGTGCAAGAGTGCGTATCTGAACGTTTTAAATCTCATAGAAATGTTGTGAAAAATGCAGCAGGTAAGTCATTTAAATTTTTCCCGCTTGACAACTAAACTAGTTTTTGTTTTAGGATGACGTCAAGACTGCTTCTTTATTGTTTAAAAGCGGAAACGACGCTACCTCGAGCAATTGTGTTTAGGACGCTTGGCTTCTCGCTGGATTTACAAATTTTGGTGACGCCACTCGATTTTTAAAATTTAGAACGTTGCTGGAGCCCTGGGAACACGCTAAACTTATTCGCCAAGGTTTTTTCTCGCGTTATACTGCGTATCCCGGCTCTGATGCATAAATTTAAGGCACCCTACCTTGTTAAACTTCGGGTCGCTCTGCAACGTAGATGCTCATAGGTGATGCTGTACGGATTTTCTGCTGGAGGCGGTCCCCTCGCTGCTAATGTTGACTTGCAGACTCTGCAGACGTCTTGGAGTACAGGCCTCTGGCTCGGGATGCTAACTTTTACCGGGAACGAAGCTGGAAAATCCCAGTTGAAACGGCTGCCAATGGCCACGGAATGGGATCGTAGAATTTTCAAATTTATTTGTGGTGTAAAGCTTCACAAACACTCTCATATGAACACTGACACGTTGGCAATAAAATGCAGTAGTTTTTACTTGTTGATATGCTCGTTTAGTATGATAAATTCGTAATTAAAGGTGGAACAAATTTCTTACAAACTTCAAGTCAAAATAATTTCAATTGTTCTTTTGTTTTAAACAACTAGCATCAGGTTGCTAAATTACAGAAATAAAGGAATAAAGTTTGATACATAAAATTAAAAATTAACATTTCTTAAATCAAATTATTATCTTTACCCTTATAATTAAAATTGTCTCTTTGCGATTGCACACACAAACATTTTAAAAGTCACTGCTTTGTTCTGTTTCACTCTGTTTTTAAATTCACTAATTATTGAGTTCCACACTTTCATGTCTCTCGCCACAATCTGTTGCCAATATTTAGCAATTGCTCTCTTGCAAATGCTTTCTATTCTGCTTCATATTGGTTTATCTTTCTGCTATGCTCACAATATTCACCATCTTATGCTTTGACTTAATAAACTTACTTTCTGTTAAAATTGCAGCCAACAAACCATTTGTGTTAAATACATTTTATGCGGTTTGGCTTTGCATGTGCTCAAACCTTCCATTTTAAATTATTAATTCGCGAGCCAATTCAAAACCACCTGAACATGCCTTGTCTTAGCGTGCCTTTCTCTACTAATTATTGGTTCTCGCACCTCATTATCAATGCGTTTACTATTTTACTTTTGTTTAATATTGCAGTTATTTAAAATATCTCAACTCTGTGCTTCTTGAATCAGGCGATTATCCTGCACTGCAGTCAGAACCAAGTCGTGGGCTTAATACCATTTCAATATATACAGAGAAGTGAACTTTAAGGTGCTTTACTGTTTGACATAGGTACAAGTAAATATTTCCGTAGTAGCGTAGACAGTTTGTATCAAATACCACTTATTGTCATTTATTGTATCGCCTGCTTCAGTATTTAACTAAAACAGGCCATAACTTCTTTAATAGTCGCTTTAGAGAAAATGACTACACTTTAGTTTCGACTTCCATTCACCTCTCCTACACGTCGGTGAAGTGGTGACCTCACGTCACGGGACACCCTGTATATTCTTCGTTATAAATAATAATTAAATAGGGAACCCCAATATTAATCCGACACTATACGATATTGAAGGGTGTAACTTCCGATAAAAGGACCCCACTAAATGTGGAACTAATAAGTCTTTTCCCACACCGCACGAACAACCAGCATAATTCGACACTTCGGGCTCAATTTTGAATTACCGTTCTCGCTAAAGGCAGCCGAGGCCGCGAGCTGCGAGTTCGCCGCCCCGTCCGAGCGACGTGCTGGAACAAAAACCTAAACTCTAATGCCGATCGAAAGGCGAAATTTGAAATTCACAGTTTTAATCATTCCTTTCGCGCGGGGTGTAAAACGACAGAAAGGAAAATACCCAATACATATATGCATACATTCCTGCGACAGGCTAACGTCATGCTTTTAAATCTTGTATAAACAAGTGGACGGGACAGGAATGGCCGAATTATAACAAATACATTTTCCCACGCCCACATACGAAAGCCGATCGTTATCATAACGAACGTGTTTGTTATCAAAAAATGCACAATTCACAGTTCTACAGTAGGCTAAATATGTCATTTTAACGTAGAAATTGCTGAAAATATGTCATTCTAACCTAAAAACTACTGGAAATATGTCATTTTGACCTAAGAATTAGGGGAAATCTACTGACACTGTCAGTTGTCACAATAAATCTGTCATTCATAAAATTCCAAAAGTGTGTATTTTTTGTGGTCGTGAGTCACTCGGCTCCGCTACGCTTCGCTTCGTTTCTCAAATAAAGTAGGAACAAGAAATCAGACGACGAAGGTCATCAAGAGTAATGACGTCATAAACATCCATATATATAATAGACCTGTCTGTCCGTCCGTCCTCTGTCCGTCCGTCCGGGACGCTGTTTCAGCAGCCAAACCGTAAGAGATAGAGAAAAAAGTTATTAAAGTTATATGTTTGGAATGGTCATGTCAGGTCAGGAACCGAATTTCAGTCACGTGACACTTCCGGTTTTCGAGAAATCACGTGCTTTCCGCCCGTGCGGGAGGCTGGTCCGTCCGGGACGGTCTTTTGGGTTTTATTAAATGAGACATTTGTCTCACTGGACTGCTAGTAGTATAGTAATTGATTAACCTTAAACCAAACGCATTATTTAAAATGAGCTGTAAAGAAGAAAATAAATATCGGTTTTGTAAATCTAATGGTGGTATTTATGACGTCACTAAAATTTGCTTGGTGGCGCACGTTGTCGGATTTTTTGTCCCTACTTTATACTCTCACTATATACGCCACTTTCGCAGCTTGTTATGTAATATAACTATTACGGATTACAAATTAACATAACAGACCCATTATCGGAAAATGCGTTTTAATAGAGCTACAGTCCTAAGCAGGTTAATAAATAATTAAGGATTGTATTAAATTAAAATAATAAATACAGTTAAAGCAAATTTGGTGTAATTTGGCATAGCTACGCGATTTTTTATGCCGAATTAGAAGACCGTGTTAGGCCTTTATTTATTTTCTGGGCGATATTCCAAAGGAAAGAAATTTACAATCAGGTACAGGTGCAAAAGCCGGCCGCCAGCTCAGCGATCGGAGGCGTGT
The DNA here is from genome assembly GCA_940337035.1 of Agriotes lineatus. NCBI lineage: Eukaryota > Metazoa > Arthropoda > Insecta > Coleoptera > Elateridae > Agriotes > Agriotes lineatus. The sequence continues at coordinate 78,944 of CALNHX010006294.1, forward strand.
AGCTCTTTAAGAGTGAAACGGTAGCTCCCCGGTGTTCTAACGAGAATTTGTAAACTCAATACCCAACACAATATTACACTTCCTGAAAGATAGCTCCAACCAAAGTAATCAAACCGAAATGGGACTACAATAAACAAAGAGAACGGCTGGAGGAAATCTCTACGAGCCTTGATCTCATTCACACCGAAGATCCACTCATTCCCAAGGACCACTATCATACCAGTTCAAAGGGAAGTAAACTAGAAGCACAGCAAGATTCATCACATTCGCACCAGAGGATCTATTGATACCAGAGAACACATCTACACCAGACGAGAAAGGGGAAAACCGATAACAGATCATAAACCGAGAAGGCGAAGGATAAAAGACTAACCGGCTCCAAACAACATTTCACACAACAAAATACATCAGACCACGATATCTGACTTCTACCAAGTCTTCTTTAAAATGAGGGTCGGCAACAGCCGAAATAACAACCGCAAACAGCAGAAAAACTAGATGGGGCGGTTTCCTACAGTGACCTACCCGATAGTGCCTAATCAACCACCCTATAATACCTTACAGGAGGGGAAAGAAGATGAAAATGTGCCCTAATAGTGACCTACCCTACGATGCCCAACCAACCACCCTAGTCGCTAGACGGGGAGACACTAATCCATAGCCTAGGTGTTATAAGGCTTCAAATATTTCGCGTGCCACGTACGCTTCATCATATCCCCATCAGGATCTTTAAGCTCATAAACTCACCGCGAAAATTTCCGATTAATAATAAACGGGCCGACAAACTTAGCGGCGAGCTTAGTCGTGAACTGACGAGCAGCATCTGACAACACGTAGTTCCTACACAACACGGGTTATCCAAGGACATACTCTCAGGGACGGCGGCGAAGATCGTAACGCGCTTTAGATTTCTCGTAAGTTTTACCTAACCGACGTTTTACCTCCATATGAAATTTACTAATGAGAGCGGCGCGGTTATTCAAGTCTCTGCTACAATCGAATTGGATCTCAGGGTTCCCATTATCTGGAGTAGGTTCGTGTTTTAGAGAGATCTCCCTACCGAAATTGGTCAAGTACGGGGTTTTCCTCGTAACCTCATGAACCGAAGTGCGAATCCCGCAAGCTACAGGAGAGAGGTATCTGTCCCAATCTTGATGATGATCGGCGACATACGCGGTCAACATGGTCTTTAACACACTGGCATTTTTATCGAGAAATATTTCTCACGCCTAGTTGGCGGATTAATCTGCACGTGGCCCAAAATCAATCTAGGGTAAAGCTTTTCGTGGCGTGATTTAAAGCATCCATGTTTCTATCTTGGGCTTTCCTCTTTCTGTTTCGTTAATTCAGAGCCCCTGAAAACCGTAGATTTGAAGCTTCCCGAAAATTTCGATCCTCGCAATTCAGCGCATCAGTTTGAATTGTTGCGTGAACTCCCGTAGCGGGTAGAAGGAGCTCAACAAGGAAACTGGAATCCGGATCTGTGTTCTTTTTTGAGTTAAGATATTGAATGCTGCGAACAGTGAATCGGTGAAGAGGCTTCACCCGTATTGCTACCGAATTCAGTCAAAATTTCGGACTCCGGCCGCTATATACAGTTCGCTTCACGAGCTGCGTACCTGACGGCGCTCAATAATTTTCCAGCCATGGAACCGATGTCAATCGCCATTGCATTTGTTTTAAACTGTTGTAATGTATATTTGTACCTTTTTAAATTGTTTTATAAGCTATTGTTCTCGTAACCCGAATTTGTTGAGGTGCACCTTAATTTGGAAAATAATCACCCGTAATCTTGTATTAAATGCTATATTAATTATGTGATTACATATTGTGATATGAGCATGTTGTCTTGTTCTTTGCTACTGCTACCTGGATTCGTGTACTTATATTCAGATAATTGTGCTATCTTGAGTGATGTCTGGATATATTTGTCGTTAGTTAAAAGATTTAGCCGCGGCCGGCAATTGTATCCACCTAGTCATTTATGTTATAATTTTGAGAGATTTAGCCGATGAATCGATTTGATGCTAGCAAGCTGTATGAGTATATAAAATTTATAAGAGGTTCTTAGGATTCTCAAAACATCAAAAATTAAATTACTGTAGCCGGGCTGGGTAGCTCAGTGGTTAAGCATCTTCAACACTGATTCAAGGGTGTTGAGTTCGATTCCCAAGGTTATTAAAAAATAAAAAGATGCTTATAAAAGCCTTTATAGAATGCCATCTTTCGGAAGAGATGTAAAACCGTGGGTCTCATCTTATTACGATGAGTAGCATGTAAAAGATCCGTTGCTTGGGTTGGAACTCTCTTACCTGAGAAACGTCCTATGAGGGCCTACAACCACACACGGGGTTACTAAAGGCATTGCAACCGAAATTCCTTAAACTCTTTCTCGCATATTCTAACTGTAAAATGCATTTCAAATTCTTTAATTTTCCAAAGCAGCGTATTTTGTACCTGGATCAAGTTCCTTTCGTTTGCGCGATGCCCTTTCTGACCCGCGCTATCTCTTATCAGAATGCGAGCCTTCTTTTGGGCACGAATTGTTCGTACCTCGCACTTGCTATTTTTGGCCCGCCGTCACCGACGTGGTTAAATAATGTTTCTTCAAGTCCAATTACGTGCGCTTAATTAATCTAATGAGCAGTGTATGTTTCCTAAGGGCTGATTATGATCAGGTACGATGGCGCTTTTCTGTCTTATTATTTCCATAGTAATTACATTTTTTCTTAGCTCTTTATTACCAGTTTCAACCACGAGTTTTTCTCGGAGGCCAAGCCGCTAGCCTTATCGCACTTTCGACACCTGCTGGCGCTCTGCTTTGTTGCTGCTGTTCGAGGGTGCCTTTGCTATAATTTTCATCCACGGCGATTTCGTCCATTATGGTAGCAGTTCACGACCAGCTTATTTTGAACCGAAGGGTGTAGCTACCCCGGCCGGCGTTTGCCTGTTAGCCGTTTGTGCGCGTTGAGAAGCGAGGTTAGTTTGTGTTATTCCGGGATTTATCTTATCTTCAATACCTGAATTTTACATTTATACATTTTAAACCCGTAATTATTTGGAATTTAAATTCATACGTTTTGCCATTATTAACATGTAACGTTCAATTTCATACATGCTCTTGCTTTTTACATTTTAATTTTTATGCTTATAGTTCATTATGCTCAGTATTTAAAGCTGCAATTTTGATGTGTATTGACCCTCTGTAAAAGGTACAGTCACGCTTTTTATTTTCAATAGCCTAACAGAAGGTTTTATTAAATGACTGTGATAAGCTTATCCCACGAATGATTTGTTGGTAAAGTTATTAAAATAACCCGAAAGGAATTTTTAATTTTATGCGTGTCGCAACCTTCAGTTTACGTACACAATTTTGTTATAACATTATTTGCATTTTAATTATTCTGATTAATTACTACTGACACTACAAGACTATTTTATTGATTATTAATTAAACGCTAGTCACTTGTAGTTTATTTCCTCTTATTATTTGAAATATCTTGATTTCTGGCGCCCATTTCCTTTCCTCTTTTGAAGACATTTCAGGGTACACAGCTGATGATTTGAACCTACGATCCAAGGCCGCCGAATTTGTGTTAGTTAGGGCCATCGCGGTGAGTAAAGAGTTTTCAGAGCTGCCGTGGTGTATAAACTGTAGGGGGGTTGATCTGCGATTTTTACTATCATTGCTTAATTTTATTAATTAATCGCAGGTCGGCTTCTTTATTGTTTCAAATTTCGTTATTGATCTTACATAAACTGAGCGAACCAATGGTGATACGCAAAAAGTATTTTTATTTGTATTGTACATATACGAGGTGTAACAATTTGTTACTGCCGCGACTTTAAAAGCTATCTTAAGCGGTGGCTCGGTAAGTTGGGTACCCTATCCCGCAGAATTTGTAGGAAGAATGCCCTTTCACAGGGATAACGACCACCAAAAGGTATTAGTATGATGACCGGAGAGCGTTCCATGTTACCGATGTCCGGATGTGATGTTTAAACTCGCTACTTGTCGACTGGAAACCAAACGTCTTATCATCCGGCCATACGTTCTCTTGTGTGTTGGTTAAAGAATTAACAATTAATACTTATGACATAATTTTAAGCTTGAAATGAAATTCAGAAATAAAGTATTTATAATCAAAAATTTATAGATAACTATTGTGTTCAATAGTCATTTTTCTCTGGGACCGGCAGCCCCTGAATAGAATACGGGATACATCCCGCTGCCAATCCATGGGGCACAGGTGGCTTCGGTTGATATATCAGTTGGTATAATCAAAATCCCTAGTCGGGCTGACGCTTCTCCGTAACTCAAAATGGTTTAACACAGAATGCCGTATAACTTACTCGTGCTGAAGGCAAGAATTTCAATGTGTTTCAATTTGTCTGGAAAAGGGATTATGTTTCCGGCACCTGTTCAGTGACTTTAGGATCGAAATTCGGCGACTACGCAATGACTTGCAGCTACATAATCTGTTGCGACTTGACGTGCCTTCATCCTTCGTAAACGACTTCAGTGGCCTGTATGATTTATTTTTCGCATCTCGCTTCAACAGGAATAAACAGGGATCTGGAACCGGAATTTTGGGAATCGGTTGTCACTTTACGAGTAGACGCGCACAGCTACTTGGAAAAATAAGCAAGGGGCGGTTTAAAAAATGCCTGTGGCCTGATTATTAGGCACTCGCGACGGAGTACGAGAAAGGGAAATAGGTTTGGAGTCTGAGGTTCTCGGGGTTGGTTTACTGCTTCGCCGGACTGTCTTGAACGGGCCGAGTATTGTCCTTATATATACCCGTTTGAGTCCCCGTCTTCGATCAAACGAGCAAACGTCACAATCCAATTTAGTAATTAGCCAGGAATTCGCAAACACTGAGCGTATCATATTTAAATTGAGGAATTGTAATGACTGAAATCGCTAGACAACAAATGTTCATTTTTTTCTTTTTCTTTAGAAACTATGTACAATTTTCGTTTGTTTGATAGTTCTACAAACAGTAATAAAAACAAATGTATTCTGGCACGTCAGGTTTTGGAAAATAAAATTATTGAAAAGTAAATGAAATAATATTAATTAGGTACCTATGTACACCTGCGATCATTGAAAATGAACGGGTTATGCATTTCAAATTGACTTAACCGACGTTTTTGTAATTGCGTGCAACGTTATTTTATTATTACGATGGGTAGAGAGTTAGAACAACACGATTCTACTTTAGAGATTAGGGGAATGCAGAAAACGTAATCAACTACGTACATTACATGGAGCTGTATGCTACCGTCCTGTTTAAAATGTTTTTCTTTTTTACGGTTTTTTTATATTGTTCTTTGGCACTTTCTGATATCAATGTCCAACAATAATCAGCAAGCATTTTATTGTGTAGCTCTTTATATACCCACATAGCCAGAAATCGAGCAACTCTTAATTTGATTGGTTCCAGAGCAAAAATAGGCGTGGTTTAAGTGCTCTGACGTAGTAAACGTGCAAGGACATGTCCAGACATGTCCACTCAATGTTGGCAGAACAATATTTCTTGTACTAATTTAATTACATGAAAATAACTTTTAAATTGTGTAAAATTTAATGCGGTTTTTGAAAAAAACTATTTAACATTTCTCAAAATGCTGACGTGATGAGCAAATTTGAAATCAGATTCAGAATCAGCATGACAAAAAACATAAACTACACCTATTGATGTATAAGGAAACCAAACTGTGTTGACCAGTGTAATTTACTTACCGGCGACACTTCAGGTCTTTTTCTTCAAACAGAATCCTGTAGCCCTTTCAACACTTATGTTTATATGATGTTTGAGTATATCGTGTTTACTCGAAATGTCAATGTTAAAATTTAGTTTTGGCTTAATTTGTGTCCAAGTTAATCAGATATATAACTTTTTTAGGCTATTTTTGGAGAGACTACACAGGTACGATACCCAGGGATGCCATACCTGGAGGAATAGATGACTGGGGCGAAACAACTTACATTGGCCAGGCTGTGTTCTCCGAAGGATATCTAATTCCGGGAGTTATCAGAAGAGTAAGCAATCAGGTTTTTTATAAATATGGCCTCTTTGTTCACAAAGCCGAGAAAGATGTTAAGGTATACATACTCGCCTACTATTAATTTGCATTATACTAATAGGTACCATAGTATCAATATTTCTGTATGTTATGGGTCATGAAAAGCATAAGTTTTGTTTTAATAAAGTATCAAGTATCAAGCACAATTAGATACACAAAAAGACTTGCAGCAACTTTTTACACTCTGACTTTTCAAGCTAAATTTAAGAAGTTTACGATCTTAGTTTTACATTTTCTGAGAGATCGTTTCATGGTTTTTGATCATATGAGTGATCTGGCCAAATTATCAACTAAACTTACAAAGTAAGTGGTTACTATGATCGCTCTTTCTGTGTGTCTGTGGGTCTGTCGCACGGTTCCCGTTAAGGCAGAATACAACTGATGGTGGATTCCTATGTATTTTTGTCCCCTGAATCCGAATCCACCACTGGCTTTTCGATATCTCAACCCGTTTTCGAAATATTCTACTTTAATGTTCGAATTTTCACATTTTAGGCTTTAATATCACTTTTATGTAGTTTTCTCTCCTGATTCCAAATATGCCACTCATTTCACGATATCTTGAATAGTTTTCGAGATATTTCATTATTTAAAAATACGAATTTTCTTTTTGTAAGTTTGGTTTTCAGCCGTACATGCGCGGCTAAGCTTTTTTTTTATATTCAAATCAGCCAAAATAAAGGTGGGTTGTAAACATGTTTTCAACTCTTATAGTCCAAGAGCCAGCAACGGATTTCTTACACTATTTTTAACAAGTCTGTAACTGTTATGGAAGGTTCCTTTGAATATACTGAGAAGGAAACCCGTAGTCTGGCAAGCCTGCGGTGGTGGTTTTAGCCCCCTTGAGCCCTTAAAGGGCGGAAAAAAATAATGTGTCAAAACTGACACAAAACCTAGGAATAATATGTTGGTAACACTGTAAGTCTATGTCAAATTCGAGGTTAGCAGGTTAGATTTTGCGTCAGTCTGTGTCAAAACTGACAGAAAACCTAACCTGGTTACCTCGAATTTGACAGACTTACAGTGCCACCAACTTATTATTGACACGTTTGAATTTCCACAGCCCGCTGAGGATCCGTGTTTTTGGATCTCTTGATATTTTAGAGTAAATGGTTAAGTTTATTATGCAACTTTATGTGAATCTGGGGTAAACTTACCACCGGCAAAAGCGTCTGTCAATCTTTTTACTTACATAAGATATGATTACTTTAACATAGCAAAGAGCCAGACTTGTTATTATACATGTTTCTTATTATTTTTTTCCATCCTTCAAGGACGCAAGGGGGCCAAAACCACCACCGCAGGCTTGCCAGACTTCGAGTTCCCTTCTCAGTATATTCAAAGGGACTTTCCATAACAGTTACAGACTTGTTAAAAATACTGTAAGCAAACCCGTTGCTGGCTCTTGGACTATTATGTTAAATTACGATTTCAATGGACATCTAATATGTTAGGTTTGGTTAAATTGTCGCACTGAAAATACCTTAAATATTAAAATTTAGTTTCACTTGATACATCAATCAGGACGATTTACGATTACAGATTATTCAATCTTTCATCGGATCGGCCTGAATCTTAAATTACATATAGTACATAATGCATATTTGATGTTCCAAGAACTGAAATGAAACATCATTAAATTATATGTTATAACTCTCTTGTAAGTTAGAAAAAAGGTATAAGGATATGCAATTTGAGATGTAGAAAGCCAATTTCAGATTATTGATATCATAGGAAATGACATTAGGGCAAGAATTGTAAACTGAAAAGTTTTCTCCTCTGCCACATTTTGAAATCAATGTATTACTTTTAATATGAATTCAAAGTTCATGAAAATGTTGAACTTTAAGGAAATTTGAAATATAAACGAATTTATCTATACATGATTGGAATTAATACATATGAGGTATTAAAATAATCCATTTGATGCAATATAGCTCATCATGTAAATTATTTTGTTAGGGAACATATTTAAAGAAGCTATTAGTAATTATTATATTTTAAATCATTTTCAATTTTGTTATTTTGTTGATTGACTTCAATTGGATAATAAAAACTCAGACAATTTTTAGTCGGCCAATGAATTTAAATATTTTTTGTTGTTTAAACAAAAGATAGTCTTGGTATATAAGAAAAAAAAAGGGACTTTTAATTATACAACACAAGATGTACAACTTTGAGCTCTCAAAATAAACAATCGAAGATTCTATTTGTTTACCTGAGTGACAGCTTCGATTATGAAAGTAGTATCGCATGGTAGAAAAGTTTAACGACATTATACAGTTCTACGTAACAGCAGTAATTTCTAAAGTAAGCAAGCATACACAAAAATAAGTCTTCATGTACATACAAATGGAAGGCGAAATTAATGATTGGTGTCTAGAGTATTACCTGCAAAATTTAATAAAGCGAATGAGCATGTATTTGTTAACTCAAAGTGAAAAATATTACCTGCAAAGCTGGTTGGAGAGAATTGGAGTACCTGCAGCAACACGAGTTCCTGCTATTCTGAAAATCCTGCCCAGTTTCTGCTGCGAGAATTCGTCAAACTTGCAGAAGTAAAAGTGCATCGATTGCTTGAGCTCATCCAACGATTTGATAAAATTTTTGTTTTCTGCATTAATAGAATTTTTCACTATTTTAATTTATTATAAACGCGATAAATTCACGGTGGTGTAGTTGTCTTAATTTATTTTTTTGCTTGCACGAATTGCATTCCCACATGCCCTTGGTATTGATTGAGGCTTTTCTTCCATACACATCACGTACATTTACACACAAGTAATGAAAACCACAATTGCACCTTTTACAAGAGATAAAATCATTTTCTGGTGGTAATTGCTATTTGCTATTGCGCACTGGACATCGATTGGCATTGCTTTGATAATGGTGTTAACTTCGTTTACTAACAAACTTATTTAAATGCTTGGAGCTATAGTTCGTACTTATAGCGAACGCAACATAACAATTAACATCTGCCAAATTTATACTATGATAACTTTGTTATGCAAACATTTTTGTTTTATGACAGAAATATGTTTGCGACTTTTGTAAATAAAATTTCTTTATAGAGTCAAATTCATATAACTCTTGAAATGGAAATCTGGGCACCTTGCCTGCATGCAGCGAGCCAGCGTTTGCAGTTCAAGTAGGTATCGATTAATCGTGCACTTAACAAGTACGCATGTGCAATGCCACCAAGAGTGTTTCGGAGCGTACACAGTTTTTAATCCGCTAGAGAGTTGAGCTGGCATGCAACCAGGTACTTTACCGCTGTATTCGTCGGAAATTTGCATTGAATTGTATTTGAATTTCCGTTGATGACGTGTGACAGTCCTTGGTTACGTATGCCATCATAATCAGCTATGCGGAAGTTGTCACTTTACGAGCCTACGGTAAACCGATATGGGTTTGTTTGCAAACTGAGCGATAAGAGTTTTCTTCAGGCTGTGAGAACATTTCTCTATCGGAAAGGAATGCGATTAATAGACAAATAAATACGTGAGCAAGATAGTGGTAAGGGTAATTCAAACTGAATTATATCCAACTGCAAGCGAAATTGGACTTCCCTATAGCAGAATATTTATGTATTAAAGACATTTGTACTGGCGCTTTTTTAATATTGTTTAAATGTAAATATATTTGCTATATAATTATTCGGCTATTATTTGATCCGGAAATTCGTGTAGGAACAAGCTATTGCCAGTTAATAAACCATGCCTATTTTAAACCGATTTGTTTAGGAATTACTATTCTAAAAGTTGATATCTGTGTTTATTTGTGTAAACAAATTGGCTTTTCTTGTCAATATTGTTGAACTTGATTTCAGAATCAGAGTTGCAGATTAGTTTGGTTTTTGGAAGATAGTGATGCTTCACGGGTTGAGGTAATTTTAAAAGAATTTCAAGTGTACCAAGCTAGTTAAGTAAACAAACAAGGACATAAGATAAAGTCATGTTATAAGAATTAAACCCAACGGCAGAGCTACGAAAAGTCATGTAACACTCTGCTTCGTGTACCGCAATGAAATATAGCTAAACTTTGTCAATTAAGGTTTGTTCGTAGATTTAAATTCTAATAAGCGATTGTGTTGTTTAGTATATTTGTATGCAGTATCGATTTTGATATGCCATTAGTACGACGATAAACTACAAGTTTTTGAGTTTCTTGAAGGCATCGTTAATTGTACAGGGTGATACAAAACAGGTTTGAATATAAATATGAATATTAGGTGGGAGAACTATATACAAAGAATTTTGAATTACTAAAGAAGTTCTGGTAAAGCCAGGTTGGCAAATGATCCCGTGAGTAGTTTTATTTTCTAATAGATTAGTCTAGTTTGAAGATAAACGCCTTTGAAATTTTAATGATTTCACGTAATAGTATATTGCATACAAGTCAGGAAAATGATGATTTACTGACGAGACGGCATTTAAAGTACGAGGCGCTTATGCGGTCGAGTGCTTCAGTCGTCGAGTCAGGTAGACACTTTTGACGTGTATTGTATTACCTGAAATAGCATGACTAAATTTAAAACAGGCGATTTAAAGTATAATGGCTAATATTGACAAAAATTAAATAGGATCTGTTTCTGTTGATACCATGGTAAATACTTAATAATTTGATTTGTAAAAAATTACCTACATAAAATTACGTCAAATGCTTGTATCTATTTTTATATAAAAAGGTATATTATCATGGTTGTCGATAGTTTACTGCATTGTCAGGAAAATCTGTCCTTTCTAATTTAAAAGCTTCTAGTAATGGGTAAAATCAAGGCGGAACAATATAGACCGCCTTGATAAAATACGGACGATTTCAGAAAAAATATATGTTCGTTGTAACAGCCTGTACGCATTTGTGTTTATGTCACCATGGATATCACACCAAAGCTTTACAACGTTATGCTGATTTGGAAATTAGACAAAATGTCACTAAACAAAGCTAGAGTCACTATAATAATTTCCTAAAGCAAATTGAAATTTCTCGCAATAGAACATGCGTTCGAAGAAAAAATCATATATATATCACTGGAGCAAAAGTTCATTTCCTTCCTTGTGTGTTTAATGCCCTCCGCTAATGCGTCGGGCATTAAATTCACAAGCGAGAGGAAATGAATACCTTTGCTCCCTAGATATATAAATAGCTATTTAAAAAAACTGTTTTTATTGTTATAATGTATAAATAATATCATTAAAGAAATAAAAACTTACGAATACCACTTAAAAATAGAAACCTGTAACTAAAAATTAGGATGTGTTTTATCAAACTTTTTCCACTGTCTAGGGTGTATATCACACAACGTTTCGGGAGTTTTGATCTACTCCCTTCTTCAGGTGTTCCTGGTTAGTCCTGAGAAGGACTGATATTGTACGCTTTTATTCGTAAACTTTTTGCCTCCCCCGGGGTTTGAACCCGGGATCGCTGATCGCTGTGACTACTAGTCTGTCACTCTTACCACTACGCTACCAGCTCGGTTAGGAATTATAATTTTAATCTGAAACCAAGTTGTATTTTAACTTTTCGTAAAAATCTTTATTAAGTTTCTTACTGCGCTTTGGCTATTTGGAGATTTTTTGCGCATATCTTGACGTTAGTTTATATTCTGCCTCACCTGCATTGCCCTAAACCAGGGGTGGCGAACCTTTATTCATCTACATGCCATTTTTTCTAAAGAAATGTTTAATGAGGCCATGACGTGCCATCAAACAATCTTGACTTAGTGATTAATGGAGAAAAAATAAAACTAAATACTATCAACTTAAAACTCTTTATTTGCAACAAAAAATATACATTTTGTACAGCAATAGTGACATTATGTTTATTTAAATGAAAGAAAAAATTCGTGCGACTTCTGCTGTTGCAAATTAGATGCTAGATAACTTTTGCTTGGTCTGGTTTTTCATGTAAATCCAATTCTCTGGAGATTTTTTTCAAGTTTGGGAAATACTTGTAGTTTTTGGTAACAATATCGTTACTGAAAACTTGCAGTTTAGCTTCGAAAGCATGAATGAGATCTATCATAACAATAATTGTTTTATTTGCGCCTTGAAGCTTTATGTTCAATCGATTGTTAAATATGAATTGTTTCGATTAGGTACCTAAATTCCTTAATTACTGTCGTGCCCAAATTATTTTGTGGCATGCCATCAATGGCACGCGTGCCAATGGTTCGCCACCCCTGCCCTAAACGCACTTAATTACTATAATACGAATATGAAAAAGGATATGGACCTGATTTCCGATATGGTCATCATGAATAGCAGTTTTGCTTATGGTCGGAACTACTAACTGCGTTTATTCAATGAGTTATGCGTGCTGTCTGTGTTGGTGGTGATTGTTTGAAGGAAGTAAATCGTTTAAATAGTTCAATTGGAATGATTACTTATCTGTTATCTTTGAAGTTTGAAGGTTAGGTATTTTAACGTTAAATATTGGCTGTGCCTTTCCTACCTATTATAAAGTGACTAACTGACAGCTTATTAAGAATTAATATGGGTTGTCTATGTCATTTATTAGTAATATTTCGAACTTGTTTAGCTCATTCGACATTCTCTTATGATTTCTGAATCAAAATTTAGCCCACAGGATCGCTACTGAGCCGAGTGATCATTCGACGTTGGAATATAATTAACGTCGCTCTCCTCTGAAGACTGGTCTACTAGGTAGAGTAACAAGACTACACACAAAACATAATATACAATCATGACTTAAAGGTAACACACTACGCCCATTGAGCCTTAAGTGCGAGGAAACATGCTTTACCCTTCACCAAAAAAAAAACTCATAGGTTTATGAACATCAATATGGGGTTTTAATGTAATCAAGGATAGGGAATACGTCTGGCAATCCGGTTGACAATCGACGCCGCTTCGGTTCCAG